>JAQFZP010000082.1:0-68021 GCA_034695745.1 Geophilus truncorum | reverse complement strand
AAGTTTTTTTTAATGCATTTAAGCTTTGTTTAACTTTTTATATCAAAAGCATCAATGAATCGCATTCATCTAGTGTTGCGTAGCAACCTACCCACAATACTCAGCGAGATCACATGGTAGACCACCAGCTTGTTAGAGGCTAGCACGTCAAGGTTCTAACGCGATCTTTAAACCGAACATTTCCATTTTTGACGGCTGTGGAAAGCGCTTTGGAATTTAGGAAAATTATTATATTTATACCAATTTCCATACATTTATAAAATGCTGTTTTCCCCTAATTGACCACTCAACAGCTGTTACTAGAACGTCATAGAAAGTGAAATGAAACTTTTCATTTCTCTTCTGTTGTTATTTATTTTCTTCCAACCGATTTTTTCCGATGATTATTATGAGTTACTAGGCGTGAGTAGAGATGCAAACAACAGGCAAATACGACAAGCATTTAAAAAACTAGCGTTAACTTTACATCCAGATAAAAACAAGGTAAATTTTATACACAATAAATTATTATGTGGTTTATTAATTAGATAATTTGGTTTTTTCAGGATGATCCGGATGCAAATGAAAAGTTTATGAAGATAACTAAAGCGTATGAAATACTAAAAGATGAAGAATTAAGGAAAAAATACGACGTGCACGGTGAAGATGGGTTCAGTGGGTTTAAAGGAAATAACGGCGATTTTCACAGCTGGAATTATTATTATGAGAATTTTGGAATTTATGATGATGATCCTGAAGTCATAACTTTGAGTCGAACTGATTTTGGTGAATGATTGAAAAATTTCAGTTTTTTATCTGTGAAATATTAATTTTTGTTTTATATTATAGAGCAATCCGTGACTGGGACTCGAGATGTGTGGTTTGTTAATTTTTATTCGCCTTCATGTTCGCACTGTCATCATCTGGCGCCTGAATGGCGACATCTGGCTAGAGAATTAGAAGGTGTTATTCGAATTGGAGCTGTCAACTGTGAAGAGGATTGGATTCTGTGTAACCGAGAGCATATAAACGGTTACCCGTCACTAGTTCTGTACCCAAAAAACGTTAAATATCAGGGACCTCGAGATAGGGAACCGATGGTGATGTTTGTGCTTCGCGAGTTGAGAACTCACGTTTTGGAGTTGAGGGAAAATAATTTCAAGGATTATAAGGAGAAGTCAGAATTGCCGTGGTTGATTAATTTTTGCTTCGATGAGAATGATGATGGTAATTTTAATTAATTTTAATTAATTTTGTAGTTATGTTTTTAATTTTTTTTTTTTTTTTTTAATTTTTAGCTTGTGCTGCTTCTGATACTATGGAGAAGTTATCGGCCATGTTAGATGGTCTAGTTCACGTTGCTAAGTGTGACTGCACGCAACAGAAAAATATTTGCTGGGATTTAAACCAAAGAGAGGCTCAAATCACTTATTTTCGATCTTTGAAAGATTCGAAAAAAGAATTAATTATGTCATTCGATGCTCAAGACGTTTACAAGACAGTCTTGGGTTTCCTTCCAGACATGATATCATTAGATAATGACGAATTTAATGTAATATCAAAACTTTACATATTTTTCTTAAGTTATTTACGTATTTTATATTTTTTATTTATAGAAAATTTATAGAGATTTAACAAAATTCGGTGGGAAGCCGTGGCTCATTGAATTTATCATCGATTCTAAAACAGATTTACAACTGAGGAAATTGCCGAGTTTGTTACCAGATGTCAACGTACGTTATAAAATCCAAATATCCATTTATTATTACATACTACAAATAACAGTAAAAATTATTTATTTTATAGGTTGGGCGCATCGATTGCTCTAAATCGTCCCTAGTTTGTCAAACCTTCTACGTCAGAAAATATCCCACTTTTATCTTATTCAAAGCCGACGGCACTCACGAAATACATCACGGTCGTCAAAGTCCGCAAGATGTCGCAGTTTTCGTTCAGGAATGTCGACTTAGTGCAGTTCAAACACTCGGTCCGAATGATTTTCCCGGACGAGTCGTGGACGAAGGCGACACATGGTTCGTGGACTTTTATGCACCGGTAAAGCAATTATAGATAAATAATATTTTTATTTATTTATTTATTTACCAAGATTTTAATATTTTTTAGTGGTGCCCTCCTTGCATGCGACTTCTACCTGAATGGAGAAAAGCGTCTCGCTCGGTCGAATCGGGAATCTATTTTGGTACCGTCGATTGTACCATTCACCAAAGTCTTTGCCAAAAGTATAATATTCACTCGTACCCAACGTCTATTTTGTATAATCGAAGTGTTCCTCATCAATATTTCGGCAAACCAAATGCACCAGCTATTGTCGAGTTTATCCAAGTAGATATTTAATCAATTTAATCCCAAGTACAAAAACAAATCTCAACTATATTTTTATTTTAGGACATTCGCTTCCCACCAGTCATTTCGCTGACATTTCAAGCCTTTGAATCTCAAGTAAACAACAGACCCACAACTGAGATGTGGCTCGTTGATTTCTTCGCTCCTTGGTGCCAACCTTGTCAACAACTGTCACCCGAGTGGCGACAACTTGCCAAGGTAAAGTTCTTTAAAGAAAATTTAACTGTTATCACTAATATATAATACAAATCATTAGATACTTGCTAAATCAGAAGACATTAAAGTTGGTCAAGTCGATTGTTCTACAGAAGCCATGTTATGTGAGCAACAAGACGTTCGTGCTTATCCCACAATTCGTCTTTATCCACTCCATGAAGTTGGAAGTTCTAAATTCCAGTATAACTCGCATTTGTGCATAGATTTATTACAATTATAAATTTTTTTTTTTTAAACAGTGTTTATAATGGCTGGGGACGAGATGCACACAGTATACGAGCGTGGGCACTGCATTTTAAGCCTAGTAAAGTAACAGAATTAACCCCGAATCTCTTCGAAACGAAGGTTTTGAGAAGAAGTACACCAGTTATGGTGGATTTCTACGCGCCCTGGTGCGGACACTGTCAAACATTTGCACCCGAGTTTGACGTCATAGCGCAGCATTTCGAGAACAAGATTTATTTTGGAAAAGTTGATTGCGAACGATACCAGGATTTATGTAGAAATGCGAACGTCAAGGCGTACCCAACAGTGAGATTTTATTCGGCTTCAAAGACCAGCGAAGTCAAAGTGAATAAATCAAATTTTATTAATTTTTGGTATCACGTTTAAAATTGTTTTTAAAAATAATAGGACGCGACAGGCGAAGATATAAATAGTCAACACGCAGATACAATTATAAACCTCTTGCGGAACAAATTAGAAAAGTCAAATATTGTAAGTGGTTGAAATTTTCATTTTATTTTATTGTTCTGAATTGTGTAAACAACAATATTTTTCAGGCCTTTGAATCTGACCACGAGTTGCACGACGAGTTATGACACACTGTTAATTTAATTTACGCTTATCTTTTACTTAATTAAGTTTAAATTCTTTATTACTAATATTTTTAAACTTCATTTACACTTCTTTGTATTCATCTATTACTTTCCATCTGTGATCGTTTTTGATTGTAGAACATTCTGGTCCTAATATACAAATTCCTGACTTTTTAGGGTTAGCTAAATACCTGAAAAAGAAAAATATTTTTTTTTTTATTTAATAAATTTAAAAAAATGTTTTTGAGAGAGAGAAATAATACTGTTGTGCATTTGAGATTAAGTCGTCCTTGTCGACTTCAAATAATCTTTCGCGATGACACTGCATATTGTCGTCACTAAATCCGAGCAGAAACTGACGAGATCCCCTGTTTCCAGGTGAGATGGGTCTGTCCACCTGAAAGTCATAAAAATTTTAACATTTAAAGCAGGAATTTTTCATTTTAGCAACAATTCTAAATTTACACGCTGGAAAACGGCCAATTTGGCTTCATCGATATCTTGCGAGGTAAATTGGCCCTTCAGAAACCATTTCACGGCTTCGTCGAAAATTTCTAAAGTTTTCAGATTGTTGGGATCTCTGAAATTAAATTTAAATTCGTTAAAATCGATTTTTTAAATTTAAAAGTTTTTTTTTTTTAAATAATTCACCTGTAGGAATAAAACGAAAAAATTCCATCCATTCCAAAAGTAGCTCCACCACCATAAGCACCTCCCTTTTCCCGAATTTCTCGATGTAGGAATTTGTTTGTCATTATTTCCGCAACTATTTGCAATGATGGGCTAGCGTTGCGTCCAAAAGGGTTTCCCAAAATGGACTTTGCGATGTAATTTACAGGGAAGGGCAAGACGTAATGGTGTTGTGAAATTCGGTCTAAAGTTAACGAGGCCTTATGAAAAAAGAAGAAAAATCAATTAAATTAATGAATATTTTAAATTTCGACTTATTATTACTGGTTTGCCAAGTGTAGGTGATGATCTTAAACTGAAAATTAACTCTTCCAAATCATTTTTAGGATTAGTCGTCGTGCTGTTGACAGCAAAACGACAGTTGTTCATCACAAGCACAGAATCGGCGATTTCTTTTAGAGATTTCATGACGTCAGTGAGATCTGACTTCTCAGCTAATTTTCGCATTTCAGTTATGTAGTTCATCCCCGAAAGTTGGTTTTTCAGCGAACAGTTTTTAGTTAACGAGCTGCTGGCGGTTTTAATGGCGTAAGCTGATCCCACGTCTGGAAGTCTCGATATGAGTTCGTTGGTTTCCATTTGAATTAACGTCGTCAAACGTTCGGGGTTTGTGAATGTGATGCTGAGTTAAAAAAAATTGCAATGTTAATCACCCAGGTAAATGTTGAGTTATTATTTAAAAATTGAAATTTACTTGTCCAAAATTAAATGCCAAATTTGAAACATATTTGACACGTTCCTATCGAGACAGTGAGAATAAATTGCAATTTCCTAAAAACAAATATTGTATAAATAATTTAAATTTATTCATTTATGTAGTTTCTAACCTGATTGATTTCTGCGAACGACTGATAATTGCCCTGGCGTATATTTGGAAAAACACTTAAACCACCAGTGTTCAAGTTGATCTGCTGCGATAGTTTTTTGTAATCGAAATCACCAGCTCCCATTTTAGTTGCCACGTTGCAAAATAACGGTACAAGGTTTCTTAATTCTCTCGACAATTTCTCCGTTGAGAAGAGACCGCGAAAATGAGTGACTCCATTGGTCGGTTGAATGGAGTACTGAACTGGTTGATACGCTAGAAAATAATTATGGTGAGTTAATTCAAATTAAGAATTTTCACATTTTTACCTATTTTTAACTGTTCCAAGTCCGTAATTGGCATTTTGGTCATTATGTCGCTTATTTTCAGTGTTGGAAGACACGAAATGTCTTCCTCGGCTTCTTGTTTTTCTTTCAATTTCAAACCAAATTGAAGGATGTTCTGTTTTTCTTCTTCACTTAATTTTGAAGTTATTTCGTTGAGTTTGTCCTTTTCTTTGCTCATTTCTGTTTGTTCGAAGGATGCATCGGGTTTCATGACAAGTGTCAAACGATGAGAATTATTCTAGTTGTATAAAGGAATTATTACTTTCAATGTTGTAAGTTATAATACCGTAAGTCAATTTAACCTTAAAATATTTCGCCACCAAATCTTGCAAAAACCTAGGATTTTTTGCTAAATCGTCCCTGAATTTACCAATAATTTGATTAACTTTTAAAACTTCAATGACATCAGAGTTGTGATTCCACAGTGGCATAATAACCTAAAAATTTAAATGGATAATTAAATCAAATACGTGAAACACATTACTGTTTATATCGATACCATTCCTAGATGAAGACCGAAGTTAGCCGTAACCAATTTGTTCGCCAATTCGATATTGTGTAAAACAGCTTCGATTTCTTTTTTGTCGAATCCATTTCTACAAGTCACAAACAAATGAAACGTTACCTCTAAGATACTCCATTTCAATTATTTAATTTACTTGATTATGTCATCGAAAGTTGTATCAATTATATTCGTCACTTTCTCAACATCGTTTGGATGTATGCCTTGCAAACCGATAGAAAAAGTTCCTTCTTTCGTTTGATTGGAATACCCAGTGTATGGGGAATAGTTTGCACCAATTTTAGCTTCAATTAGTGCTTTATAAAACGGTGAATTCGGTTCGGAAGTGAGCAACATTGATAGGATTTGAAGAGATGCATTTTCTTGAACGTCCGAACTACTAACAAGTAAAACAAAAATAAATTTAAAGTGACATTTTTGATGAAATTAATGAAAAAATTACTTTCCCAGCAAATAGCTGACAGCTAAAGACGTGTTCTTCTCAGGATTAGGCAATAAAGGGTCAACACGACAGAATATTTCGAGTTTACGCTTATTTGTGAAGGTAAAAATAAAATTTAGATTTGTTTTTATTACTTAAGATCTCTCATCTCACCGGTTCTGTCCACCTTTCTTGTTCGGGAACTTCGGTCTTAGTTTCCAGTGGCGAAAATGGACTCAGTGCTTCGTCGATTGCCACTAAGTGATCTTCGATTGGAAAATTACCATAAGTATAAATCCGTGAATTGCTGGGATGATAATGAGTTTGATGGAATTGTTTCAACTGTTCCCAAGACAGGTCTAAAATCTTGATCGGTTCGCCACCGCTCACGTGAGCGTAGGTATTACTTGGTAGCAAATTATTAATAAGTCGCTGACCAAATAAATCCTCTGAGTTTGCCTTTAAAAAATATAAACAAAATTAAATAAATTTTTAAATTGTAAAAAATTCCAACCATCTCCTTACAAAAGCGCCTTTCATTTCGTTGAACACAATCCCCTTGAAAACCAAAGGTGACTTTGGATTAGTTAAATCTTCATTTTCCAACCTCCAACCCTCCTGTCTGAAATCCATTTCCCTCAAGTGTGGGGAGAAAACAGCATCGATGTAAACACTCATCAAATTCCTAAAATCTTGCGCATTTTGCGTGGCAAATGGGTACATCGTGTAATCCAAACCCGTCAAAGCGTTCATGTATGTTGCCAGTGATCGATTAGCCATCTTAAAAAACGGATCTCTGCACGGATATTTTTTTGAACCACACAAAACTGTGTGTTCCAAAATATGCGACACTCCCGTGCTGTCTGATGGGGTAGTACGAAAAGCGATGCTAAACGCATTGTTGTCATCGTCTCTGGCGACGTGGATGTGCTCAGCTCCCGTCTTGTCGTGGATCAATTTAATTGCTGTCAGTTGTAATTCGGGTACGTCTTGTACCTATAAATAAAAACTGTATTTAATCCTCTGATCTTTGTTTCCCAGTAATTATCAGTAATTATTAACTTGTTTGACAGTAAATCCGTGTGTTTTCGTTCCAGGAGTCAAATTTTCAAGAGATATGGAACGATTGCCGTTTTCACTTGGTTTGAATTCTGTACGATGAGATATGAGACGAAAATTGTTGATTCTGTAAAGGAAAATATTTATAAAATTTGTTTATTTCGATCTGTTTTTGATCGATCTGAAATACCTTGTTAATAATTTATTCGCGAGAAAATATCTGTACTTCATCATTTTGTTATTTTTTTCACCAAAAAGTATTCAATTAATAACTGACGAAATTTTGTGCTCTTCTTACGCACGTGTTGATCCGCGACCGGCGAGTTTCCGAAATGACCGCTAGGAGTACAATGAAACATGACAAAGCGTAAAAGGTGGAACCATGTGATGAAGCAGCCCACAAGTCTAGCGAAACTGAAGTTGTTGGCGGTAGTAGTTAAAATTCCAAAGAAATGTTTAACTCACAATTCAAGGTAGTAAGGTTATTATAAAATTCTAACTTTATAATATTTCCCACAACTTTAAAAAATTTTATTTTACGCCTTTCAGACGAGCGAAGAATCACATTTTCTATAGAGTGGCAAAACGTAAACAAAGTATGGCTGACTCTCGATTGCACATACGAATGACATAATTTATTTCGACAATAACATTACCAGCAACAACGTACTCGCCAAGAAACAAGTAATAACTTATCTACCAACACTTCGATTTAATTAATCCAAGACAAAAATTTAAATCTGATGACGCATTTAAGAGCTGTAACTTTTTATTAACAGCAATTGACAAATTACACATAAAAATAATTTTTATTAATATTTTAAATTGCAGGAAAAATCAGTATTCAAATCCATATGTGGTATCTACTGGAGAAAACACAACAGTCATACACGTTGTCGGCGAGATTGCTGCGTGCTATTCAGTACACATCATCAGATCAGAACGGAGAAGATTTAGAAGATTTAATAAACCAAGGAGCAGCTGTCAATCAACCTCATGGAACACTTTTACCTCTACACTGCGCTTGTATGGCGAATGACGTCAGAGCTCTCAAGATACTTCTCGACCGAGGAGCCCACGTAAATAAATAAATTTAGGAACATAAAAATTAATTTTTAATATAACAAAGTTGTAAATAATCTCTAGGTAAACAGCTACGACGGTTGTCACCGAACTGCACTTCACCACGCGGTCGAACAGAGCCCCAATTGTGTGGCTCTTTTACTCAGCTATGGCGCAGACGCAGAATTACGCGACATGAACCAAAACACACCGCTTCACTGGGCCGCCTTTAAAAACAATGCACTGTGCGTGCGACTACTGCTTCAAAACAACGCGAACGTGAATGCGATAGATGTCAACCACGACACGCCTTTGAGCTGGGCCGCCATGCGGGGGAATTTGGAAAGTGTGGAGGTTCTTTTAGAATACAATGCGAATGTGAGAAGCAAAAACTACAACGGCCTTTCGCCGATTCAGCGCGTGGCGCTCCTTCTAGCGACAGGTTTGAACACTCCGAAGGACGACCGTTGTTTTCAGCTCCTGTTACGTGCTCACGGCCAGTTTAACGTGTCGAAACTCCTGCAAACGTTGCCCGGCGCTATGCTGCAGGATAGCATTTTGGGAGATTATACGCTTACTTATTCACTCACGCCCCGCAGTTTGCTATGTCAATGCCGTTTTGCCATTCGACGATCGGTCGGTCAATGCCATTTACCGACCGTCGTCAAAGGGTTACACATTCCCGATCCGCTGAGGAATTATCTACTTCTAGATGCCTAATTTTTTCACTTGTTTTAAAAAAATAATAAAAGTATTTTCTTAGATCACACAAACACGTCTTGTTATTTCATAATTCATCACGTGCGTTCCAAAAAAAAAAAAAAATTCAAGGTTCCTGTCGATACTTAGTAACGAGGCATTTTTTTATATCTTAATTACAGCGCTGCGGTCACTGAACATATGCGCGCAGAGAGTCTCGGGCAGGTCTCCAAGAAGCGCGATTTAAATTTAGTCCTTTAATGACGTAATGTGTAATCCAGATGTTCAAAACGAACGGAACGAGGTTCGAAACTGAGTATTAAAAGACGCAACAACAGACAACATGGATTTCACGATCACGTCTCCCATATGGCTCTCGGCGCCGCAGAGGAAAATTTCGCACTCGGTGGCAACAATGCCTAACATACCTAGGCCCATTGGACATCCTTGTGGTGAAGAGGCGTCATTACTTGACGCGTGCAGGTGCGGGGATGAGTTTGCGTTACGCAGAGCAATGGTCAGACGACATAGTACAACGAGTGTTAATTTACAGGACGAAGTGGGGAAAGTAAGTCTTTAATCCCTTGTTTAGATACTTTAACGTGTGCATTACCTAACAGCAATGGACGACAAATGTCATGTTTATTTAAAGCATTTGGCCTTATTTTGCTTTGTACGTCAAATATTTAAGGCTCGTAAAAACGCCCCTGTCAACAAATCATTTGTTAATGTTTGTTCTTCACTGATTGCATCCTTTTAAAATATTACCTAGTTTTTGTTGCTATGGGTTTTATGCTGAGAAAAAAAAAAGGGAAATGTGACTGGAATTTAATTTGGGCACTGTCGACTTCGACTCGCTTTTCACTTATAATTATATTGAAAAACATCACGCTATGTGGCGTCATGCCTTCAGTAAATTTCGACGCCCGCGCAGATCTGTTTAAGTTGAAAGCCTCGTTTAATATTCGTTCCAAAATAAACTCGACGCATCTGCGAATGCTAATAATAGGCGAGAAGTGTTTTGAGATAAAAATAAAATAAAAAGAAATGTTTTTATTGTTTTTCTTTCTTTTTTTTACTCCTGTAGACAGCTTTGAGTCACGTGTGCGCATCAGGCAGCATCGGCGTTCTGGAACTACTTCTTTTAGTACCTAATTTGAATGTCAATTTAGCAGACAAGGAAGGAAACACACCGTTACACTTTGCATCTCAAGCTGGTACAGTTTGCAAATCAAATTTAACAGTCGTAGTCAAATTAAAACTTAATTTCAGGACATGTGGATGTGATTACAAGGTTAACCACAGCGTTCAAAGGGATAATGATCATAGATCCTCGCAATGACCAAGGAATTACGCCGTTAATGAAAGCTGCATTGCAGGGAAGGACAAAATGCGTTCGAGCACTACTGAATGCAGGCAGGAATAGATTTTTTTTATTTCATATTCTATATTAAGATTATAAACTACGGTACAAAATTGTGTGTTTGAATGGTCATGTTGTAAACACACAGGTGCAAATCCATCACTGCGTGATCCACGACGAGGTTTAAACGCAAAAGAATGGGCACAGTTCTGTGGCAGGAAAGCCGCTGAGAAAGTGATTGATAGTTATTTGAAAACGAGCAAAGGGTTCCGGGAAAATGCCTCCAAATGGTTCACTAAAGGCGACTTAACATTCGGTCAACGACTGAAGCGGATTTTCAATGGTCGACAAGAATTCGATATGAAACATAATTTGCTCCGAGCTTCGTCCACTATTGTTCTACCCGCTGCCCCCGCCGTTTTCGACAGTCCGCTTCGCCCATTGCACTCAGCTGATCACCCGCACATCAGTTTGCAAATGCCTCATGTGTTTGTCAGTCAAGTTTACTGAAAACCTTGCAAGTGATAAATATTTTTTATTCTTATCATCGTTGTAGACAATTTATGTTTATAAATAATGTTCTGTTTAGTTCAGTTGTTGATTTTTTAAGAGATTTTAAGTGACAGAAATAGGACATTAATTATAAATTTCGTCACCAGGTCGTATTAATTGTTTTATAACGTGGAACCGTCTGATGTCAAAATAAAATAACAAAAGATGATTTATAAAATGCTCGATAAAATTTTGTTGTTATTATTTTTTTTTAATTTAAATGAATGATTGAATGAATGAGAAATCTATTTGCATATTGTAATCCAATCTTCATGAACGCATTCTTCGCATTTAACTTCGCAGCACCATTGAAAGCGGCAATTGCACTTCTCTGTTCTCGAACGCCGCATCGTATTGTATCCACGTCCGCAACACAGAGCTCCACAATTGTCCAAGTTGAAACTCGTCTTGTTGCACTCGCGATACTGCGTACCCCACGAATCGCGCGAGGGATCGACGTCACAAAACGTGGGCGACTTCTCATAGAACACCAAATCCGTCGACCGCGGGCGCCGCCGCACGGACCGGAATGCCAAACGCAGATTCACGTCTTGACGATTCGCGGATTCGACGAGAGCTGCGTAATCGTAGCGGTTATATAACTGGTCTCCAATCACCCGAAAGTCAGGTGCTGCCCGCCAACACGTCTTCATCTGACAGCTACCCGACATGCCGTGGCATTTGCAACGGATTTCCACACTCCGCATCACAGTCTGTAAGAATTTAAAAAAAAATATTTTAAATCTGAATATGAAACTAATAATTTTTTAATTTTTTTATTACTTTTCTGCCAACTGCATTATTATGCGCCACGACTTTAGATCGCAAATCCTTCGCCCGATCGAGCGAATTGTAGAAGTTGCGCGCGAAGTAAACAGCAAAGGTCGCGTCGTCCGCACATCCAGCCCAGGCCCAACTGCGCCCTCTTTGGGGTCTTTTCGGATGACAACCGCAGGAAAGTACTGACCCCAAGCTGCACGCTCGCCAAACAGAGTGGACCATACTAGCGGAAGTAATTGCCGTTGCGAATGCAGATTCGCGGTAACCTGCGAACGATGAGTCAGATCTGGATAATTACGCATTCACATTTTAATCCCGAGGGCCTCGTTATACATACCTAATTTAAATATTGTGCTCGATCGAGGGTCTTCGGGGGACACCGAGGAGCAATTCCATCTGTGGAAACGCATTTGATGTTGGCATTCGTCCGCCGCAAACTCCATTCCTTGCATTGCAGCGAAGGTGACGTCCGGGAACTTGCGACAAAGTGCGAGTTGTTTGCGCTTTAGGCCGACATACGTGTTGCACAGTGCGGATGTCCTTAGCAACAATGTATCCCAGTGGAAGTTTTTGTACTCGGATGACACAATTATGATACACAGGCTTAGATTTTGAAGTTATAGGTAGAATGAAAAATAGAAGAAAAATTAAAAATAGTAAGAAATGATAATTTTTTTATTTACCTTATGAGGCCCAAAATTGTGACGAAACAGTCCATGAGTTGTTCAAACGAGACATGGAGGATCTATGAAGGAGAAAAGGTAAAGTGGCACGATGATTGTGCATTGTGGGGCGCCAAATGGCGGACTCCGAACTCGAAACCCCGCCTTCATAGCCGAGGGCACCAGGCAAACTAAATACACTTTAAACCGATTTGCACTGTTTAAAATGACGTAATGCAAGTCCAAGTTGAAACACGTCGGTAAAAGTGACACATTTCAATCCCAAAACGCAAAAAAAAACTACAAAAACAAAATATAAAAAAAAAAAACTTTATTTAAAAAAAATTCCAAAGAAGTTAAGTGAAATTACAACACGAAATGCAAATATTTCTCATTACGTTTCTACGTTGAAAGAAAGCGATTTTTTTATTATTTACATCAACTCAACCCATTTTTCATCTCTCGTTACTGAAACAAGAGTTTTAAATACCTCAACCAATCAAATCATGAGGCGTGTTTCATTATGCGTCTTCATCTTCACCGAAACTCCACCTAAACCCTGGAATTACGTCTGCGATTGGTCAGTCGGAGCGACAACTCATCCCTAATTGGCCCTGGGCGTTTCGCATTTGTGTCACTAGGAAATGACGGGCGCTAGAGGGCCACCCAGGTGGTTTTGCGCGCGTTGTGAGGGCGTGAGGGGTGGTGGAGAGTGGCAGACCCGCCCCTAACAGCCAGGTGAGGAACTGAGGAACGCGAATTCCCGATTTGTAACGCTGTCGCCATTTATAAGAGGCCCACCATTGAAGCTGTGTAGTTGAGACTGACTTCGCCATTTTTCTTTACTCATAAATTGTTTGTTGAAAAAATTGGTGATTTGTTACCTGGCGAGACGAGAAAAAAGAAAGAAAATAAAAAATGTTATCGCTTTATTTTAAGCTTATTAAATGATTGCCTTGATTTTTCTAAGAGATAAAAATAAATTGAATTAGAAAAGGGACAGAAAGGTGAAATTATATGGAAGTGGAGGAATTTTTATGAGTTTTAAACTATAATTTTTTTTTCTGGCAAGTGGGTCTAAATGAGATTGATGGTTTATTACACTTCAACTTCTTTACCCCATTTTCTCGTGCCCTGTGGCTGCAAGAATGACAGAGGGGTGTCAAAATACAAGGTGAGAAAGAAAAAAGTACGGGTGCCTCTTTGAACAAGTTCAAAGTTGTAATTTACTTTTTTTTTTCTGTTTTACTTCAATTTTATAACTTTATTTACGTGTAACATCTTTGTATAAGGCTTAAAAGCTCTTTAATAGATTAAAACTTCACCTTTAAAAAAAAAACAAAATACAAGTAATTAGTCTTAAATGAAATATAAATTACAAAACAAATCATTTATTTCTTTTTTTTAAATTGAAAAAAGAAATTACATTTATCTTGCACTCGCCATAGCGTTCATAAAGAAAGAAAAAAAAAAAAAAGGAAATAAATTTTTTACACCTGGTGCCATTTGGTTTTTCATCAACATAGTGGTGCGAAGTAATTCGGCATGGGTCAAAGGTCACGGATGAGCAGCTATAAGTCGCCACCGCTGACAAACCCCACCGACCCTTTTCGTTTCCCCATGGAGGAGAGACCTCCCTGTTCGAGATCGTTTGTTAGTGCGCATGCACCGACACCAATTAACGCAAATCCGCTGAATTTGGCGCCTAAACTACTTCACTGTTTCTCAATCTGGACGAGACCGGTCGCAAGTGACATCAATAAAAGGCATTGTTGTTACTTCAAGGTTCGTCAAGGTTTAAAATTCTAAAATAGACAGTAGTAAACAAAAGTTTTTAAAAATTTAAAAAAAAATTTAAAAGATAAACAAATAGTCATAAATGCTAACAAATGACGTCACTTTGCATCTGGTCTTCTCCTTTTTTTTAAAAGTTGCATCTTAATGTGTCAACAAAACTCCATTACAATTTCCAGGGAGTACTCGAAACGCCCTCGAGGCACGCTGCCACAGCGCCACCACACGGCTCGAGTGAGAATGTGTGTGAACGCATGCGCCTAGCACTGGAAAAAGCATCCGAATGGAAACGCGCTTGTTGTGGGCGGCTCTCTGCGTCTTTCTCTTCTGCCCGGTTCACGGTTTTCTTTGGTAAGTTTTTAACCATTATTTTCCACCTCTTTCAAACCGCAACAGTGTTTCCCATCTTTCCTTTCCCCAAACAATCGTTTTCCCTCGTTTTATTACATTGTTATCCTCGCGAAAATCGACCTCCAACTAATTGTTGATTGTTGATTTAATTGATGCTGACAAGTTTGGCGATTGTTATCGCAACCAGAGACCGTTAGAAGGGGAAAAAAGCGCGGCGGGAGAAGGGAAAAAAGAAACAATGAACGGTTTGTAATAATAATATTGTTGCGTTTGATTGTTGGGTCTGTTCTCGTCAATGGAGTGCGTTTCAGTTGATCTCGGGGCCTTGGGGTGGATCGGGGAGGATACCTTGTGGCACCTCAGATCCAGGCAGGGGGCTCTCAAATTAGGCTCATCTCCTGCTGCGAAGAACACTCTCAGCGTCTCCCCCTGACCCTGATGCCATCCCTCGCCCTTCTAAACCGGTATTACAACAACAGTCAGGCCAATTGAAATGTTGGCCATGCTAACTAAATCAAAACCAAATCGAATTAAATTAATAGATGCGCCGGACGCCTACGAACGATTCAAACAGGAGCGAATTAATAAGAAAATGCAAATACAATTTGTCCTTAATTTAAAATATCATAGGGCTAAATTTTGTTTGAATTTGAAAAGTGATGAAAACACGAACGGTTTTCAGTTGTGAGTGGAAGACGGTTGACACGGGGATGCGGATGTCACCTGGAATGACGTGGGGGCGGGCCAGCGGGGGTGGACAGGTAGCAAGCGTTCGTGGGAACCTAACATGCGCCGAGTTGCATTCCTACACGGGTGGGGAAAGAAAAGAGGTGGGAGGAAAGGAAAAGAGGTTTTATAAATGGAAGAGACCCCTTATAGTGAAAGGAAAAAGGACGCGTTCCTCCCTTTTCTCGGCACCCCTACTTCTTCTCTTAGTACTACCGGTACGTACCACATGCGTGTCAATCAATTAAACATCATTTTACGTCTTCCTGTCAGCTGTGAATTAATTAAACCTAATAACCCGTGTTACGTAATGCAATTTTTCTCTTTTTATTATTATGGTCGTATAATTTGCTCATTTATTATACGTACAGGGCAATGGGTAATCCTGTTTTAGTCGACCCGACGCGTATATGTCGTAAAACCAAGCGACTCAGACCGCGCTTGGCCGACATTTGTCACAAGGAGCCCGAAATCGTCAAGGAAGTGACGAAAGGATCGCAGATGGCCACAAGGGAGTGTCAATTTCAGTTCCGCAATAGGCGATGGAATTGCACCACTACGAGAAGATCACTTAAGAAATTACTAGCCAGAGGTCAGTTTTTAGTGTCATTTTTCCCCTAAAAAAATCTTTATTTATTTATTTGTGTGTTTAAATGTGCAGCTACGCGTGAAACTAGTTTCCTAAACGCCATCACGGCTGCCGGTGTCACATACGCCGTGACGCATGCGTGTAGTGCAGGGGTGTTGCCGCAGTGCACGTGCGACAGGGGCCGAAGAGGAAGAAGAATGACCGCGAACGAGGTTCCGGCTGACGGCGACTGGGAATGGAGCGGATGTGGAGACAATGTTTTCTTCGGTTATAAAAAGTCCAAGGAGTTCATGGACACTTGGCATCGGAGAAAAAGCGACGTTAAAACGATAGTTCTGCTCCACAACAACGAGGCTGGACGAACGGTAAAGAACAGAACTACTTTGATTTTATTTATGTTTTATATTTAAGATCAGTTAACATTTTTTATTTTTTTTTAATAAAAAACCTTTAAACCGTAATTACTTCCTTTAATTCCAGGCTGTAAAAAATTACCTTCGAACCGAGTGTAAATGTCATGGTTTGAGTGGTTCATGTACGTTGCGCACCTGTTGGAAGAAAATGGCTTCGTTTAGAGATATTGCTAATCGTCTCAAAGCGAAATTTGACGGTGCATCTAAAGGTTAAAAAAAAAATCTTTTATCACCTATTTATGTTTTTAAAAATATTTGTTTGTGCAGTGATTCCAGGTAATGACGGTAAAAATGTGTTGCCAGAAGGAGCCACGATCAAACCTCCAACCAAAGAGGATTTTGTGTATTTAGAAGCATCTCCTGATTACTGTGAACCAAATAGAAAAACGGGTTCGTTAGGGACTCATGGACGTATTTGTAATCACACTTCTCCGGGAGTTGAAGGATGTGATTTGCTGTGCTGTGGACGTGGGTATCATAAAGAACACGTAAGAGAAAAAGTGAACTGTAGATGTCGTTTTCGGTGGTGTTGTGAAGTGACCTGTGATGTGTGTGACCTCAAAAGGACTATTAGTAGATGTCTTTGATTCACTGGACTTTGTAGTGAATGCAAATGAACAGTATTGAAAGCGCTATCACTATTTGTAGCGCGCTATCGATAACTTTAGAAAGTAGTGCAGGGTAGCAATTTTTTAGTGATGCTGTTGTCCATTTTCTTTTAAAATTTTTAAAATAAGTTTCTAAAATTGCTATTAAATCACTATTGAGATCACTATTTTTAATAATATTGCAGTGAAAATCGCTTGTAAATGAGCAAGCAAAAAGATAAAACAAAATAAAAAATTATTTCATTATAAAATTGTTAATTTTTTCTCTTTTGGCATTTTGATTTTCTGCTACTTTGTATTTTTGTAGTGTAGAATGTAACAATGCTGGTATCTTTTAAAAAAAAAATTACATTCTCGTACGTATGAATTTTATAAGTTACACATTTTCCATCACAAGACTAAAACAGCGAACTTGTAGTGAAATAGTAGCTAAAAAATTGCAATAGTAATATTAGCAATAGTGCACTATACTTTTTTTGCTAGCGCTTTCAACACTGCAAATGAACTGGTCAAGTTTGATATTATTATATTATTATACTGTATAACATTTTCTGGACAATTTTTTAAATTTTTTTTGCAATATGAATATTAGATTTTTTTTTAAAGATATTTTTAAAAGTGTATAAAAATTAGTTAATTTAATTTTTAATTTTTTCTTGTTTTTTATATATATATATGAATTACTCCTATGATTTAGATTTTTAAAATATAATAAAAATAATTATTTTTTTTTTTATAAAATATATTTTTATTTTTATTTACTTTATGTTTTGACTGGTATTTTGAATTTCCTTGTGGGAAAAGTGTTGTAAGTCGTCTCTGCAGTAGGCAATTAATGTCAACTTGCATTGGGGAGGAGGCCATTAAGAAATCACAAACAGCCAATCTTAAGGCAAAAAGTGCCAGACTTGACGCAGTCAAGAGCCAACCAAACTTTCCATCCCCTTCCACTTGTCCCGCATGTGCCACTGAAAAATGTCTAAATAGCAATTTGGAGTCATTCACTGCATCTCTTTATTTTTACTTCAAATCTAAAGGAATTTCTTAAAACTCAAATTTTAAAAAAATTAAATATTTTTTTTTTTTAAATTAAAATACTAATGTTTAAAAGGCGGCCATTTTAATTTTGCAGTTTCACGAAAATCCAAATAAATTTTTTTTTTTTACTATTTAAAAGAATAAATTTCAATTTTAAAAATTAATTAAATAAATTTAATAAATTAATTAATTAATAAAATTTAATTTATGTACGCATTACAATTTACAACGTGAAAATGCTAATCCCGCAGTTCGCGATTGTGATTTGTGAAGATCGGAAGATGGCGGCTCGTGAATCGACG
Source organism: Geophilus truncorum (assembly GCA_034695745.1). Taxonomy (NCBI): domain Eukaryota; kingdom Metazoa; phylum Arthropoda; class Chilopoda; order Geophilomorpha; family Geophilidae; genus Geophilus; species Geophilus truncorum. The sequence goes on along the minus strand of JAQFZP010000082.1, from coordinate 49,860 downwards.
GAAAGAAAGCGGAAATTAATCAATCAGTGCACGGTAAGTTATTTTCTCCAAAGGTTTAAATTCAATGTATCTGTTTAAAATAGGTTCGGAACCGGCATTTACTATCTATTCCTTGGAATCCTCTTATACTTGCAGCATTATTGAGACCTCAGCTTTTCATCAAGACATTTTGATACGGTACATAAAACCAAATAATTGGTGCGGGGAGGAGTAAAAGAAAAAGAAAAAAAAATCTGCGAAATCTGCTAAACCTTAAACACCGTGAAAATAGAATGATGGACCAAAGTTGAGTGAAAAGAAGAAGGAAATTCCTCGTGTTCAGTGTGTTGTTGGGCGTTTTTCTGGTGGCTACCACCATCATTAGTCGGGGATTTGGTTGGTCGGGGATAAATCTGCGGCCCTTGTCAGCTAATGGAGGGGTTTTGAAGGATATTGTAATGTTTAGAAGCAGCAGCAGGAGGCAGAAGTGCTGGCAGTTTTCTCCCAGCGGGGAAACGAGGCTGTACGGTGATACAAAGGATCACTTACTCACTCACCAGCTTCGCCTCACCCCCTAACACCACCCAAACCCCACACAAACCCCACACCTAACCCCCTCTTAAGCCTCCCAAACCCCACCGAGAAAGTGTCCGTGTGTCGTTGTGGAGGGGAATAATGTGCTGTTGTAGTTTGTTAGTTTGCGCTCGGGTTGGAAATTCTCTCAAAGGATGTTGGCAAAAGAAGGGATTTATTTGGAGGTGTTGTTTTTACTAGAGTACGCGGGATTTTGACAAATTGTGCATGGCGAGGGGTAAATAAATAAATAAAAAAATCAGGTGCACACTGCACCTAGGTGTAAATACCGTTTATAGCGTTGGAAGGATGTTGAAACACAATAATAATGTGAAAACTCGTAAAACAAGTGTAAACATTAAACATTTTCTCTTTCTCTGCATTTCCAACTACAAACAAATGCCAGTAATGTCAATTTGTGAGAGATTTGACCTCGTGTGAACGGTTTCTATTTGCGTTTCGAGCCTAAATCCATTGTAAACACCGCCATTTTGCGCCATTTTTGGATTCTTTGGGGATAAAATTGAAGAAGTGTTACTATAAGGTCTAAAAAATCTTTTTATTACTTGAAAATAACATTTTAAAAAATATAATAATAATAATAAAATAATATAATAATAATAATATAAGATCATTGTACACCGAAGCAAACAAAATGATGGCATTAATTTTGTTTTTCCTTTTCTTTACAGGCACGTATGCACAGTTTGTAGGGCTTTACACGTTTTACACTTGACTTGGCAACACCAATGAAAAGTACAGTTGCACCTCTCCAGAACCTCGTACTCCTCGGTTCTGTAGCCACGCGAACAACACATGAGGTCACATCCGTCCATGCCTATGGAAGTGGCATTGCACATGCGTCCCACGGTACCCTGGGTACCCAATTTGACGTTTCTCAGGCAGAAATTCGGTGAGTCCTCGTAGTACACTAGATCCTGCTGCGCGGGAGACTTGAGCTGCGGGCTGGACGGCTTCAGTCTCGGCAGCCGACCGTGTTTCAGCGGCCGGTTGTTGCCCGCGTTGCTGACGAGCACTCGAGAGGCGCCGTCGAAGCGGTCTTTGAGACGGTCGCCGACGTCCCTGAACAGCGGCAAGCGCATCCAACAGGTTTTCACCGTGCACGAACCTGACATTCCGTGACACTTGCACTCGCGACGCATTTCAGTTGCGACGTGCTGCAATTAGACGACATTTTTTTTTTTAATTTAAAAAAATTTGTTTTAAAAACATTTTTACAAAAATTAAAAAAAAAAATTAGTTTTACAAAAATGTTGAAAATTTTTTTTTACAAAAATTAAAAAAAATTAGTTTTACAAAAATTTTAAAAAAATTTTAAAAATATTTTTACAAAAATTAAAAAATTTTTTTTTTACAAAAATTAAAAAAAAACTTTTATAAAAATAAAAACTTACTGACCAAGCGTCCCGCTTCGTTATTGTGCAGGTTCATGACGTTGCGAAAATTACGTCCTCTCTCAGGGGCGTCGGCGAACTCCTTGGCGAAGTTGCGTCCGTAATGGACGTTGTCGGAGCAGCCGCCCCACTCCCAGCCCGCTCCCGACGGACCGCGTTGCCGATAGTCGCACGTGCACGACTCGATTAATCCTTCGCTGCACGCACGACTCACTGCGTGCGTGATGCCCGCAGCCGTGATGGCGTAAACAAATGCCGACTCCCGGCAACCTGTGAGACAAAAGATATTCGAGTTTAATCCCTTTAAAATAACACAAAAAAATTGAACAAATTGACACTTGAAAGTGATTGAGTGTAAAAAAAACGCGTCGGGGAAAAAATTAGTGGATACAGAAGCCGTTTGTGAGGATAAATGAAGCGGGAAAGCAATTAGACGCAGTCGGTGTCTTTTAGCGAGCGGGGGTGGATGGGGAAGTGAGGAAAGGGGGGTGCGGGAGACGTAAAACGCTTTCAAAACTGTAGCTGGGTAACCTAAGAGCTTGTTAAACACTTGAAAAGGCGAATAACTCGAAGGACCCCTGGCTTATGTCAAGTGCAAATATTCCACCCTCCATTTCGCAAATGGCTGTTTTGACATGCGTCGGGGTCTCTCTCTCTCTCTCGGGGAGTTTTTAGCGTTTGCTGCAGCGAGGGCGTGACGTCACTGGTCGTCGGCCAATTTGACAAATTTGAGTGTCACCACACCCCCGTGGAGTGCTGACAAAAAAGGGCAAGGAGTATATGATGTGGCGTGATTTATCGCTTCAATATTTATTATTTATATATCCCTTTTGGTGTGTGATGTGTGTGTGCGAAAACAGGAAGTTGATGGGGTTGGCGTTTTTATCTCTTTGCACCTCGCTGTTGAATGCTTTTAACAAATATAGGCTTAAACGAAAAAAATGTTACCTTGGTCTGTTATTTTCCCAAACACAGATCTTCCTCTTTCAGATGTGTGGCAATTCCATCTCCGCTGTGAAAATTGATGTTGGCATTCAGAAATTGCTAATTGTGCCCCTTTGGCTAAGGCCACCAACGAGCCCGGATTTTCCCGCACGAGACGCTGTTGCTTCCGGTTGAGAATCGAGTACAAGCTGGGATCGAGGTAATTCTTGTACGGGTTGCCTCTGATTGAATTGTCCACTAAATTACTCGGTTCACCAGCCTTGGCCAAAGCCCTGGAATTTAAATAAGAAGAAAAAATGAATTAATGAATACAGTTAAAAGAAAGGAAAAAAAAGTTATTTTGCGGTGATGGTTTCAAGGGTAATTGACTAATAAAAATGACTGCTAAAACTGATGGGTTTGTAATGGTTACAAATTAAGAAAACGGATACAGAACAGGTTGATTGCCATCATTTGCATAAAAGTCATTACAAGTTATTCAAATTGGAGTGAAAATTTACAACCGCGAGTGAAAGCATCCTCCCTTGGGTGGCCCTGGCGGTCAGTTTTTGTCTTTATCGAATTTTGTTTCCCAAAAAAAATTAAAAAAAAAAGTTTTTTTTTGCTGTTGTTGTAGTGTATTCACTGTACAACTTCATTTTGTGACTCGGTCAGAATGACTTTGTTGGACAAGTATATAGGCCTAATTGCCGTGGAAATAGGAAAGAAAACTTGTTTTATACCCCCGTAAAATATTCAGTGGGAAAAAATAGAGGTAGGGGAGGAAAAATGAAGAAAACGAGAGAGCGGAGAGAAGAAAAAGAAAGGAGAAGAAAAAAAAAAGCGAAATTCCAGCAAATTGTTAGACACGCTGTTTATATGCAGTTAAAAAAGGGGAGAATGGGGAAAAAAGTTGAAAAATATGAAGGAGGGAAAATTGAATGGGGAAGGTTTAAAAAAAAAAGATCCAATTAGAAAAGAAGCAATTGAATTTTATGTGCGCGCGCAATATGATTAAAAATTAGGCTTAACTGTTTTTAGAGGTTGAAAATAGATGAGGATTGTCACTAAATGAAATGTAGAGGCTATTTAGGTGTTGTAAATGACCACCGGTTTGTGGATAATTACACAGTGACAGAAGCTGGGTAATGGTCAGTTGTACGTTCAATTATTTTTAGAACGCAATAGAAATACAAAGTGGAAAAATGAATGACAAGGCTAATGGAAAACATCCTAATATAGTTTATAAATTTACCGACATTGCGGGTTTGCGAATGAGATGATTGACACAATGACCAACAACTGAGGAAATGATCAATTTTCGTATTTTTATAGCGCAAAGTGTGGAAAAGGAATGATAACTTCAGTTTAACTTTTAATTCAACTATACAAAAGACATAATTCATTAAGAAAAAATTGAAAAAAAAATCCTAAAAAGCTACAAAAACTTGTTTTTTATGATTTTTTTTTCTTGAAAAAGTGGGAAAAAAAGCATTTAAAAACTCACCACCACTTGGATCCACGTCCTTTTTTGGCACGGGTGAAAGCTGGAAAGACGAGCAAAGCCGACACGGTGACGGCCAAGAGCAGAGCCCGCCGTGGGCTCCGCATTTTTAAGCGGCGTCGGCGAAGACGGCGGACCGGCAGCGGCAACGGCAACGGCGGCAACGGCAACGGCGACGACGGCAACAAGCGTCCAAATGCGTGTGCGTGCGGTGACGTGGAGACGATGCGCGCATCAAGTCCGCTCGGTTTGTGCCTGCCGAATAAAGTGAAGAGAGCTGTCAGTGCACGCGGAGAGGTGACGGGAGGGTTGTAGCGGCCCGGTCGTAGGTGGGGGAAAGTCCGAGGAGGGTAGGGTGTTAGCTTTAAAGCCCCTTTGGTGGTTTGTATTGCCCACGGGCCATCGTTAATGGACCTCACAGGAGTATGATAAGTCCATGCCCTCTGACCCGCGCGAATTACAATACGTGACGGCAGGTGAGTTTGCTATTGTTTACGGGTTTAGGGGGTGGTCAATGGGGGTTGGCATGTGGGAAAAGGGGGTAATGAGTTTTCAAGTGTGGGTGTTATGTTTTTCGAGAGGATTTCGATGGGAAAATCAGTCACGTGGTGGAATGGCGTGTTTCTTAACTCGATTTGACGTTTCTGGTGAGAGAACAATGCGCTTTTTTCTCGTGTTGTGTTTATACGAATGTTGTTATGCGGTTTTTGCGGTTTTGCGAGTGCGCTCATTAAATGTTTCGTGCAAGTAATTCCGACAAATCATTTCCTTGACGGGCAAAAAAGGGGGTTATGGAAACGAATTGTTTGTAAATGTACGTCTAGGACGAGTTCATTCGGGGATTAATTGGCTTCAACAATTTTTTAATTCTTTTTTCCTTTTTTTCCTTTTTTATTTTGAGAAAAATAAAAAATGGAATGGTATAATGACATTTGTACAGCTAAGTTTTGATGGAAAAAATTTGTCAGATTTTTTTTTTAATTTCCTAATCTTTTTATCTACTCTAATGTCCATTTTTTGAAACCATGAAACTTGCAACACAACCCTCTATATAACGTATTAGACGTCTCAAGCAAATCAGACATTTGTAAAACATCAAGACTTCTTGTTTTTTTTGCCATTTCCTGTGCAACTACTGACCGAAAACGACATTTTGTTGATTGTTTTTCGTTTCTGGAGGACAGCAAGAGGGGGAAGGTAATAAATGTCGTTGTAATGAGGTTATACACTTGTCATAACCTATACAAAGAAAGTAGATGAAAGAGAGGGGGGAGGTGGTGCTACCAGGTAGGGAGAAGGAGGGGGAGGGGAGGGTAGCGAGTGAATTTATGGTGGTGGACTGTTGTCTAATTGGTTCCACATTCCAGGGGCAACCACGATTGGACATTTCTTGATGAATGGAGGAACCTGAATTTTCTCTCACACCCTCTCCCCTACCCTTCCCCTTACCTGACTTCCGGTTCTTTATAAATAATCAAAACGGGGATAGTCTTTGATAATATTAATCAATTTTCAATTTCTCCATTTTTTTTTAAAGTGGACAATGGCCGGCGAGACGACGAAAACGTGGGGGAATTTCACGACCACTTTAATGGTAAGTGGTGTATATATACGGTGAATTCTTATCGTGTTTGTCGGCCGGAAATATTAGGGCGGAACGCGTGATTCGAGGAATGTAATTGCGCTCGATATTTGCGGTTGGCATGACGTCACGTTACGACTGGTTACAAACCGTAAGTGATAATTAATTACCCTTCGAGGGCGGGAAATTACACTTTGTTGTCGTGACTGCAACTTCCGATGAGTATTGGTGGGTGGTTTCGAAGAAACTGACACGCCGAGCCGAACCGAGCCCCTTAATAAAAATCCCAACAAAGAAGGGTTTATTTGCCAATTGCAACCCGCAGAACCGTCTTTTATATTCTAAATCAGACATTTTGGTTTTTTTTATTGCAGTTGACAGTTTTTAAAAAGCGTGGGAAAATGTTTCCGTTTGCCTCCCCGAGTCTGTTGTTAATTCTTGGAAAAATTTGCTTTTTTACTTTACTTTTGGGCTGACAAATATAGGTCTAAGAGTGTGTTGACATTAGTAAGGCCCTAAACACACAGTTTCTTTTCAAAGCTATCCACCGGATTATCTTGAACCTGTCGGCTCGCATTCGTCCGTTTCGTCAATAATACGGGATTAGGAGCGGATTAGCTGCTCGCAACTCACTCACGGTTATCATTTTGCATCGCCCGCTCCTCTTTTCCGCTCCACCAACTCGAGACTCGAGTCGGTGGAAACATCCTTTTCAAGTGCGATGCGTTATTAATTAACCACCTGTTGTTCACCACACACATAGAATACACTCATTCAATTTATTCTGTAAAACTTTTAATTTATTTCTCTTCCTTCAACTTTTGAATTTGATCATTTTTCATTCCGCGCAGACGAGTGATTTAACGTTGTGGAACGTGTAAACGTACATTTTGGATTTTAAATCTTTTTTTTTTTTTTTTTTTTGTGAATAATTCATCAATATGAGATTAATATTTACGAAAATGAGATCGTGACACTGACAAACAAAATGGTATTCTGTTTTCTCTGGGAATGTGTGGCTAAAAATGTTCCCACTGAATATTGTCATAAATGAATAGGAAATGAGAATAAAAGAAGAATTCCTTTGAGTTTTTAAGGTGAATGAAGTTTAATTAGAAATTACCGTAAGTTATATATATTGTAACATCCAAAGCATTTAAAAGGCAGTAAAGTAAGTGATATGCTTGAAATTTATTACTGATTGAGTTGACGAGGTAAGTAGACATGCGATAGGGCTAAGTTGAAAGATATTGAGCTAATAAAAGAATAAATCTTCACCTCACAGCTAACAAATTGCTATACAACTACACTTTTTTGTTGGCATTGGGGTGGAAGCAGTAAATAACTTTATCTTCACATAAATGACTCTGAAAAACTATGCCCCTGTTTTCGGGCATGCGCACCAGTCACGATTTTCGTATATCTGAGCGAAGTTCTTGTGTGGTCCATCTTGCAATACTCCACCTGGTGGTCGTTCTTTATTAATATTCCAATTGCAAATTCGATAAACAAGCATTCGAAAATGATCAACTCAACTAATTTATCACTACAAAATCCTTCAAAGGATTAAGATTTATTTTTTTTAAGCAAGGAATTTTGGTGGAAAAAAAATAATTTATCCATTTTTTTTCTTTTGGAAATCAAAAACCTGATTATTTCTGTTTGTTTGTCATAAATAGCTGAATGAAATTAATCTGTGACCTTACGATTCTGCAAACAGTATTTCCTACAAAAGTGAAGTGTGTGTATAAACTGATATTATAGACGCTCAATATCACACCTGTCATTCTTATCAAGAAAAATGTCAGTTTCTCAACTTTGATAACAAACAATAGAAGACTGTAAATTCCTGACACATTTTCCAACTTTGCTCGCTCGAGTTTAAAACACAAAAATTGAAATCCTTGAAAAATTAATTTTTTTTTTCATAGTTTTTCAAAAACATTTGAGTTTTTTTGATAACTTTTATCGCAGTTAATTTGCTGTTCGAGAACAGGGCGATTAGAAATTAAAATCGGAGAGAAAAAAATGGCAAGCGAGTACAATGAACATCTGTTTACAATTGATTAACATTATCGCAAAGATTAGCAAATTTCGTTCCGACATTTTGCCAGTTAGAAATGGGAAACGTGAGGTCTTACCTGGTACTGGTTTTTGGTGGGTAAGGAGCAAATCATCTGCAGATTGGTCGAATGACCACTTCATTCATGGGTCTGTGGCTGTGTTCGGCGAGTGTCGAACGCGAGCAGGCTCGTTTAGAATCGCAGCTCCACACTCTTGTTCTCCGCCTCAGGGCTAAAGTGTGGTGTAGCCACTCAGGGATATTGTAGGATTAGAATGAATTGCGGCAACAGGTAATATTGTTTACAACCTTTTTTTTTATTTTTATCCACTTTGCATTCCCTGTTTACAACTTGCAAAAATTGTAGCCATTTTATGCAATTTTATGCAATTTTAGACACAAAATATCACATTAATACTTCTATATATACAAATTTTTAGCCTTTTATATACATGGCTGGACTTGCATTTTACAATTTTGTCACATTTTATATAATTTTAGGTTTAAAGTTAGTGAATTTAAAAAAAAATGAAGAAATTTTTATCTCCCTCTCTTCCTTTGCTTCATTTGCTAGTTTTATCAAATATTTGTTCAGTAATTTGCAGAGTTTTGCACGTGTGTTGTATGTTGTGTGTTTTATCCTGTGTATATGGTCATTAGGGTTAAAAGCGTCCTTGTTTGAAGAGTTATCATTGCATTTTTGGGAAATTACGATCTCGTGGGTGTCTTTACGAGTATAGTTAAAGTTGTCATGTCAATAAAAATGGATTTTTCTTGTTGAAAGGCTGCCGAGAGAAGCGAAAAAGAGTTGGAAAACTCATCGCTTGCATAATTCAGCAATTATTTCCTCTTTCTCCCGCGCGAGGTCACTGATACGTGAGGGAAAAAGACTAAAAAAAAAAGTGGGCCATTTAGTTGATTAGGCTATAAGCAAGTGCAAGTTAGCCCTATTACTCTCTCCATTCACCTGGGTGGGTGAAAGAATAGGTAAAGGGTATGTTCTCGAGCCCGTATTTCACGCCAGAGAAACGCAGCAGGTGGCGAGGTTCAATGAGTGTGTTATTATCACTGGACTTTTCACTCAAGTTTCTCCCGTGTGCAGTACGGGGGCGCAACGATGATGCATCGCGGCGGGCGTCCCTGGTTCCGTGACTGTGGTCCCCCTCTGCCTCGGACCACCGACATGCTCTCCCTATTGTGTTTTCTGTCACCAGATGAGGACAAATGGCACTGTTGAGTTGAGTAGACTCTCTTGTCACTGAGAACGTGGAGTGAAAACGATTTCAACTAAACTAAAAAAAAAAAAAAAGTTAACGTCTTTCTTTTGCAGAAAAATTTTTTACAATTTTAGACACATTTAGGCATATTTTAGATCTATTTTTTAATAATTGATTTAGACATCAATTTCACTTGCCTCGACCTTAATTTCAATTTTTTTAAACTCGTAATTTGTTTACTCGATTATTGCTGTACACGAAATATTGAAGTGGAGGTCGATGTTTGTTTAATGTTTATGAAACCGAAAAAAAAAATAAAAAAATAAAAAAAAAGAGTAATGTTTTTATTAGTTGTTTGCACCACGCCCCATTCTCCTTGACTCCTTCATCACCCCCTTGTAGCAGATTGCAGCTGAAATGGTAATTATTAGTGACATCAGCTGTAATATTGTGGGTAATTACACCCACCAATTAATGCCCAATTCCAGAGCGAGGTGGCGCGGCTCGCTTGAATCTAAATCACGAGACGGCGCGTGAGAAACGGAAGGCATTTGCTGTCACAGTCGACTCCTTCATTAAGATCTGATGGGCTGTAATCAAGAAACCGAACCATGTGCTCACTGTGTGGTCTCGATTCTTGCTCTCCTCACCAGATGGAGTCGATGCTGCTATGGCTGCTATATACTCGTGCATTCTGTGTAACTGCCAATTGCCACTTTTTCTCCTCGTTTTCGGGCAACTCCTTATTCTGCATCACAACTTGCAATTTACTGCGTCTTGATGGCTTTATTTTTAGCTCAATTGCCCTCTCATTTACAACTTATTACAGACCATTAATTCCACTTCAAAATCCCTAATTGCATAAACCTATTAAAAACAGGAGAAAAAAAATATTTAAAATATTTAAATAATGGAAGGTCCCGTTTACGACGTCATGCTCTAACCAATTTCAATATTTTTCTTTGAAATTTCTATTAAAAATTTAATTATCTTTTCAAATTAAATATTTCTGTTAGGCTTAAACTTGATTAAAAAAAAAAAAAAAGAAAATTAATGTCGAGGTTTTGATAATTAAAAAAGAAAGCTGCTGTTGTTTGTGTGCAGCTCAGCTTTAACCTGAGAATACCTGAGCTTAGGAAGTTTAAGGTGGGCTCGTTGGTGGCCCCCTTGCGGTGGGTCTGTGGCCCCGGGGCTCAGTCCCAGGCCCTGACAGCTTCGATGGATGAAAATGTTATAGCAGACGCTCACAATGACAGCTACCCATCCCACCACCCTGCACACCTTTTATTGGGCTCACTCTGAAATTACAAGTTAATTTATATATGGGCCACAGGAAAAAAAAATAATAACAATAATGGAAAAAATAAAAAAAGTTGAAAAATTTCCCCCAAAAAAACTGAGAAACGTGTGAAAGTTTGCTGTTTACAAGAGGTTTCAAGGGGGTAAAGTGTTTGTTTCACGAGTGAATGGCTTCGAAGTGAATTGTCCACTCGAAACACCTGTCGCGCACCAGGCCTTGTTGCCTCTTTTTCTCACTAGTTGTCGCGTGTGGAGCTGTTGTCAGTGGACAAATTGAAATATTAAACACGGGGGGGTCGGTCTGTAATTGAGGCTTAGTCGGTGGCGTAATAGTTAGCTTGGATCTCACCCGAGACGCTAATGGCGACCCCTGAACGTGACTGGAATGCCCGGTCACCCTTCCCCTCCCCGCCACCTCTTTTCTTCCCCCTGGCTCTCTCCTCCCCGCTCCCACCTCCTCGCACGGAACGCGATACTTGTAAGTTTGGCCGCCAGAGGGCCAGATATATTGATAATGTATTGAACAAGTTTTCAAACAATTACTAAATAGCGAGATAAATGTCAAAATGGCGGCTTTTGTTTGTTTGTTTCTCACGGCGAATACCTCGGGAGTACATAATTTTTAATTGGGGGAGAATTTATAATAACAATAAAAATTTTTTTTACAAAATGGTTGCCATAATAATTATTTTTTTCTTTTCTCTATTAAAAAAAAAAAAAAAAAAAAATTTTTTGTTTTTTTATTTGAATATTTTTTTTTGCGACACAAAACCTTGTTGTAATAAAGTAAGCCGAATCCGGGTGGGCTCGTGGCACCCCTGTTGACCACCCTCCCTCCTCCTCTTGCCCATCTTACCTGCTCAGCACCTGGGCTGAGAGTAATGAAGAGAAGTACCTGACAGAATAATTAGCTATGAGTGTAGAATGCATTCTTTGTATGCGGTGCACTCAAGCGGGGAGAACGCGAACTAATGGAGAGGAAGGATAGGGTTAACGATGCTACGCCCTCTCAACTATGTGGGCCTTGACTGCAAGGTCGGCGCCATTTTGATTTAAAAGGGTATTAAAAAACATTTAAAAAAGTCGAAATTAGATTTGCGAAAAAATGCGCAATAAAAATAATAACCCCGGCGTTTATTTGAAGCATTTTTATTCGTTATTTGTTTGTTATTTGTTTTTGTTTTTTTTTGTGACAAAATATATAAATTTTAATTTTTTTTTCTAAAAAAATTATATTTTAACATTAAAATATAGATATTATGACTAAGGAGGACATTGTTTTGGTTTTGTCATGTTTGTTTCTTTTGCTGCACAAAGGAAAAACAACACTAACACAATAAAGGTGGGGGCGGGAAGAGAGGAGAAAGTAAGGTGCATAGTTCATATAAAACGACAAACTTTGTATTTGCGATCATCATTCAGGCTGGCAAAATAAGGAATAGAAATTTGCAATGCGAACTGTTGTACTTCGTTTACTTTTCTTATTCACTTGTTGTTCGATTCCACTAGAGGCACACTTTGGGTAAGTTTCTCATTTTCCGTCAAAGGCTAGTTTAGATATCAAAGAGTTTGCTCTCGTTCTGTGTTTATTTACTTTTTATATACTTTTTTATTTTCTTCTATTCAAACACTAGATTAAGTTCTGTATTGAAATATTCAGAGAACGCTATGCGGCATCATCACTCGAAATCTAAAGACAAATCAGCTGCTGCGGTTTGCAGATCACTCGGACTTAGACATAAGCAGTTTAGGAACTGCAATACATCTTATAACGTCTCGATGACTTTGGTCAAAGCGTTACGGATAAGTCAACACGAATGCACACATTTGTTTCGATTTAACGTTTGGAAATGTGATTATAACGAGACCTACAGGATACGATTGATCAAAAAAGGTATTTAAAAAAAATATTACAAGGTGTCATTTGAATGATGCAAAACACGGTGGAAATTGTTTAAGTTTGTTAAATTTACAACTTGGGTTTTGCCCAAAAAATAAACAAAACAATTTTATTATGCAAAAAGCAATTATTCACACTAACGTATTAGAATTTTAACTCTTAACGCCCAATTGCAAATATTTAGTCATTTCTTTTTCTTTTCTTTTTTTTCTCTCCCTAGATTTTAAAGAGAGCGCATTTTTGTTTGCCCTATCAGCAGCTAGTTTGGTGCATTCAATTGCACGTGCCTGTGCAAAAAAGTCTTTTGGTGGTCGGTGCTCGTGTTACCAGGACCCTTCAAGGGAGCATGAAATCCGGCTGGCAGCGCGTTTCGGGGTGTGCAATGACAATTTGCAGTTCGCAGTGAAATATGCGAAGCGGTTTCTGCAGCTGAGAAAGCGAGCCAAAGACGGCCACGATGCCATCATCAGACACAACATTAAAGTCGGAATTAAGGTGAGTGAATGACGCACATAACTGGTAAAGGGCATTCTCTTTACGACTTTTCCCGTGGGAGCGTGAATTATTTTTTTTAAGATAAGCATCAAAGATGGCACTTGGTCCATCCCTCTTCTGGCACCACCCATCCCCTCTTGTCCATTTGCTACTTTTACACCCCTCTTACATACCTGGAACATTTTCAGATGCTTTAATATTTACTGCCATACTCGGGGTAATGCAGTAAAGCACTACGATCCTCAAATTTAATTTTTTTTTTTTTTAATGTTAATTTTAATCTTAAATACATATATAAATCAAGATTAGCATTAAGTTAAGATTTTTTGAAAATATTTTTTATTAAAAAAAATAAAATGGTGGTTGCAGTGCGTCTTTATGACGAGTTGCCATCTTGGTGCCACACCTGACAACTGTAGGTGTTGAAATCACTCCATCTAATCGCTTTTAAATTCAGGCGTTATAAATTTGATGTCATCTGAGCTGTAATACTATTAAAGTGTCACGTGATTAGCATTTGAGTTGTTGAAATTTATCGCGGGAGGGCAGTAACCCGTATTGTGAGGGTATTAAAAAGGTGACACTTTGTCATCCGACACTCGGATGAAATAACGTGGGAAACTGCAGTTTGCCCAGTAACCTATAAACAAGAAAGGGTCATTGAGCCATCCATTTACACGTGATTAAGATTTGATCTAATTTTAGATTAGGCATCCGTCTACTGATAAGTAATGCGATATGCTTGTACTTGTGCAGTTGCATGTTGAAATTTAATACGATGCACAAAGCTGATATTTTTTTGGGTGTTGTCATTTTATGACGTCATCTTTTTCTTCGCAGGCTGTGGTCGACTCAAACATTACCACAACCGAATGTTCGACCACAAATTACGGACTTCAATCGTGCGTGGATGGGAGTATGCCACTGACCAAAATAAAAGTTGCGCCTTTTCGGACAGTGAGCAAACTTTTGAAAAGTTACTACAAAAATGCAGTGATGGTGAACATTGAGAGCAATAAACGATTTAGTTTGAAAAATGTTACGAAAACTCAGTTAGTTTATGGAATCGGTTCGCCCGATTTCTGCTCTGAGAGTGAATATTCACCCGGTTCCAAAGGACGACTCTGTTCCAAACACAAGCAGTGTAAAAGGATATGTTGTGGACGAGGGTACCAAAACTACAAAACAGAAGCAAGGGAGTTTTGTTGTAAAATGAAAGTGAAGGGATGCTGTAGACCTGTGTGTGTTCGAACATGTGAAAAAACACATCAGATGTTTATGTGCACGTGACCGGTTCGGATTTACAATTTTGTGGAAAGAAATAAGTGATAACTTGAGTAGTTTTAGTCTTTTTGTTATTTAATTTTTTTTTATTACTAGATGGCGCTCACTCAAAAGCTGTTTTAATTGTATATTTAGTACCTAGTTTTAATGTGTAAATAAAAGAAAAATATGTTGAATTTTAATGAAAAGAGTGTAAGTTGGATTAATTCAACATTAAATTGATCTTTTTATTATTATCACTGTCACATGCATTGTCTAGAGCACCAATTTAATTTCATTAACCCAAAACAGATTCGCACAACTATGTCACACTTGACACTTTTTCAGAGCGTCCCACTCATCACTTCACTCTTCACTCTGTACATCACATTTTCAACATGCAGATTAAACGGTAAGCAGTAACTTAATAACTAAAACAATTAATCAACATTTAAAAATTCCAATTATTACATAAAAATAACATTAAAAAAATTTTATATGAAATATTAATTCGCTTTATCAAAGTGCACGTTTTCTACTCGCGTTAATCCATCTATTGTATTTACAAAACTAAAAGACATAAATTCTAAACCCATAAATCTTATTATCATTCCCAATAATTATGTAACACGTAATTTCACACGTCTGCCACAAGGTTACATCTAAATTGCAGCCAAAGTTTAAAGCCTTAAACGATTTCCTTTTTATCGCAGGTCATTTTCCAGCTCCATCACGCATCGTGTGCGCAGACGGCAAAGTAGTCCGCTCTGCGCAAGTGTGCGATGGCGTTTTGGACTGCGTGGACGGAGCGGACGAGAATAATTTCACGTTATGCGATACTAAACCGCGGACTTGTACGAGAGATGAATTTGCATGTGCTAATCAAAAGTGTGTTCCCATTGCGAGTCAATGCAATAAAGAAGATGATTGCGGCGACTGGAGTGATGAATTAGGATGCAGTATGTAAAAACGTCATTTTAATGCCGGTGTTTAAAGGGCTAATTTGTTTTGATGGCGAATATCAAAATACAAAACGTGTTGTTTGTGATTACTATAATTATATCGTTGATGGTTTCATTCCAGACGCCGAAGGAAGTTGCTCTGATCGATTGTGCGAACATTTTTGCATTTCTGCTTTAGGAAATGGCAATTCTTTTTTATGCCAATGTGCGCCTGGTTTTAAAGTGGGCGCTGATCATCGATCATGCGAAGGTACGGCGCTTTTTCTAGTTTTTTTTTTTTTTTTTGCAACACAAAAAAAAAAAAAAAAATTATTTACCTGGTAGATATTGATGAATGCGAGTTGTTTCACGTTAATCGATGTCCGCAATTATGCGAAAATACCATTGGGTCTTTCACCTGTCGGTGCAAACCTGGATTTGTGTGGTCCCAGTATAGATGTTTGGCTTTAGGTTATTGAAATTTATGGTATTGAGTTTGAGTTGTAAAGACTTTAATGTTGTGATGTGGTTTTAGTTCCTCCACCATCAGCTGTTTATGCCGTTGGTTCGCGGTTGGTCAAGTTACGACGGGATCACACGTTTCATTATTTCATCCAAAGTGAAACGTCGATTAGGGCTGTTGATATTGATCCTGTTGAACGTATAAATAATTTAAAGTTTATTTTGTAAAATTTTTATATATGATGTTTATTTTAGGAGTCGTGTATTGGGTGGATGCTGATAATTTACTCAAAAGATCTCTAGTTCCTGAAATTAGCATTTCAGCGCCAGATTGGGGGCACGAACAAGTGTTGACTGAAACTGAAATGAGGACTGTTAGTATTGCAGTTGATTGGGTTGGCAGGTATTGAAATCAAGACACCTTAAACTACTTAATAATTTAAATATTTTAGAAATCTTTACTGGACTAAAATTCCAAACAAATGGTCAACGAAAAATCATGGACATATTGCTGTTACAACTCTCGATGGTAGATACAGACGGATTCTCATCCAAGATAACGTCCAGCAGCCATTCGGATTGGTTGTTGCACCTGAAGTTGGGTATTAATGGGAAATTGTCTGATTAAATTTAAATTTATAGTAATGTGAAATAAAATGATAGAAAATTGGTGTGGAGCGATGTGGGGTGTTTCCCTCGACTAGAAGTGGCTTGGATGGACGGAACTCATCGATCGGTGCTCATTCATACGGGAGTTTCTCGTCCAACAGGTGTCGCTATCGATCATCATATGAATCAAAGAGTTTTCTGGTGCGACAGTGTTCTTAATCGACTCGAATCGGTGAATTTAGATGGAAGCGATAGAGCTTTAATTGCAAGTTCAGGTAAATACTTACTTTGTAAATTAAATTTTTTAATTTATAGGTGATATTTGGTGATTTTTGATACTATTTGTCAATTATTACCTATTTGGAGCAAACATTTAAGGCACTTGCCGTTTATTTAAAAGCTTGACATTTTAAGAGCACCAACCTTTGATGTTAAAAGTCATGACCCTAAATTTTCAAGTGCCTAGCACAACCGGAAGTGCTCTTATTCACCGCTCCAAATTGTGATTTCAGACAAAATGGATACTTTTTATTTTCAGATAAATTGGAGAATCCCATTCGTCTGGACATCTTCGGCTTGACTTTATTCTGGAGCACAAACAACACCAACAAATTAATCCGTCTGGACAAATTCGGTCGAGGTTCCAAAGTAACTGTCACAACACACGCACGCGCAGTTTTGGATTTCCGAGTCTATCACCCGCAGAAGCAGGATCTTGAACGTAAGTACAAGTACCGCCAGTTGCCGCCGAGTGGCAGCACTGACTTGTTGTTTATTCTTAGTGGAGAATCCGTGTGCGAAAAAAATCTGCTCACATTTGTGTCTCTTGAATCCGATTGGCGCTTCGTGTGCGTGTCCCGAAGGCTCGAATTTGCATCGATACACAAAAAAGATTTGCGATGCTGGTAAAACGAAAGTAATGAATGATGATACACATGAATAAATCTGTGATTTATTGTTACAGCGGTTGAGCCGAGTTTACCCGCACTTGCACGATGTATGTGCGAAAGTAATCAGTTGTGTAAATTGGATATAGTTTCTTTAAGTTTTTACTGCGATGACGTAATTTGATTGTGCTTAAGTAGTAAATAGATTTCGTGTAGGTGAGAGATGACTGTCAAATAAATAAGTTATAGATGTGGTAATAAGATAGATGGCGCTGTAAGTACTGTTAGGGCACATTCCCAGGGTCAGCATTGCCTTATGTGGAGTAATTATTGTGTGCCAGTGAAGGGCAACTGCTACATGTGTCTGGTAGGTGAATTTAGTCTGGGACCTGAGTCTGCGACTCAGACACTTGCAAGTTCTGCCATCTAGTGGTAGAAAGTGAAAGTAGAAATGCCTTGGCTTAAAGCACTTTTTTTTTTTTTAGTAATTTAATACTTAAAAACAGTTGTAAACAACTTTGGATGATATAAGCAGGAAGCAACATTTTATGGCAATGTTACATTATTTGGCTGTTCAGTGAGCATAATGAAATATAAGGAGTTAAATTTTCCGAAATTGTACATTTTAATTAACATCTTTTACTTTAAAAAAAAATTGAATTATGGGTTTTTTAAATTTTGGTGAAGATTCGATTTTTATCAAAATTTAAAAAAAAATATTTTTATGGCACTATCACTTTAAGAAACTAAAACTTATCATTTTCAATTTTCAATTTAGTTTTTCAAAATTTACCAGTAGATGGCGTTCTTTATTCACTTCACAATAACAAAATTCTTCTCATTTCCATCCTAAATCCCATTTTAACACAAAAGGAATATTTTGAGTCAAAAATAGGATTACATTAAAATAATCCAATATTTCATAATGGCGAAAACTAACACTAATTAATCCTCTTAAATCAAAATTAATTAGATTTTATTAGTAATAATAATAGAAAATCAATTAATTTTAACTCGGTGTATGATCCTTTTAAAGTTTGCAAAGCTGAAAAGATGATGACATGATGTTGAGTTTCAACATAAAGGGATTGGCAACAACGTCACAACTGACGCTAGTGTGAAAGTGCCCGTGTAGGTGAACAAGGTGAAGGTGAAAGGGCAGGTCGCGGCCAAGGAAAGGGAGAGGGCCAATGACCCGATGAGGAAGAACCTTGATGGGAATGACCGACAAGAATACGGAAGACGTTGATGACAGTTGCTAAGCGACGACGAAGCCCCAAGTACAAACATAACCTGTGTGCAATCAAGCTTTAATAAACACAAGTGATATTATTCATTACTCGATTTCTTAGTAGGGTAAATTAATTTCTTAATTTAAAATTCGTATTAATTTAATCTAATTACTCACACACTCATAAACATTAATCTAAATATTAATTTCTAAGCTTTTCTTTTTCTTAATCCGTGATGTAATTGAGGTTGTTAGACAGATTTCACGGACATTTAGTTTTTTCATCAAGTTATAAAGGGTTGAAAAAACTCTCCTTGACCCTCCTGATTTTTTTTTTCATTTTTTTCTCAAGGTAAACAACTACTTATAATATCACATGACCTTAGATTTTGTTAGGCCTAGCCCTTGGCTCTTGGTTGGCCTGACCCAGAGTTTTGTGAGACAGAAACGAAACAAGTTGACGGCCAAAAACTACAAGCGAGATATGGCTAGTTGGCTGGTGAGCACTTTTCATCTTCTACTGCTCATTTCCACAACTGGGTTTTTTGCTTTCGTTTATGCACTGATTCCTGGTAAGTGAAAAGAAACATTTTTTAGAAATTATTGACTTTTTTAATTGATTAACATGTGTAATTAATTTTACTCATAGAAAATTCCTTACTGTTTAAAATGAATACAAAATCAGATTTATTTCTTCTTAACAATTCGTATTTTAAAATAATAAAAATAGCGAATCTAAATTTACCTCTATTTTTTATTTTTTCTAAAATTTTATGGTATAATTTACATATAAAACTGAAATTAAGAAATTATTAAAAAGAGGAAATTATCATTTTTATCGAGAGCTGTTGTTATTAACATGAGCCTTAATGAGCGGCTTTTCCGCAATACAAATATAATAATTAATTTGTTTATCATTTAAAAACGGAAGAAAAGATCGATTTTTTTTTCTACTTCCAACTCTTTTATATAAACGAAAAAAAAAATTATACATATTAAATAAGACTTAATTTACGTTCTACTTTTTTCCTCGATTTACTCCTTCACGCAAATCACGATTAAAACTAAGATAAACATTTTTTTCAACTCTTCATGCCCTTGAAAACAGGTTAATTGTACAGTAGTTTTAATTCTCTTGTCTGAATCCAGTGAATGGCCCTAAATTAGCCTAGATATTTTTATAGTTTGATATTTTTTTTTATACTGGGATATGTGATCCGCTTAGTAATAAACTAGTTTATTTATTTTTTTCTATCTATCCATTCGATTCTTTTATTGTATTTTTTTTATTATTGACGACATATTTCATTCACAGACACAGGCGTAAACTCAGAAGTTTTTCGGTGTCGAGATGGACAAATTATACCATCCATTAAAGTGTGCAATAAACACGCAGACTGCATCGACGGATCGGACGAGAACAATTTCACTATGTGCGCTCCCACTCAGGCGTGCGCGCCTCACGAATTCACGTGCACGAACGGCAAATGCGTTTCGTTGATTCAAATTTGCAATAAAAAGGACGATTGCGGTGACGGATCGGACGAAATTGGGTGCAGTAAGTGCTCAATTATAGATATAAAGTGGGTAAAAAGTGTTTAAAAACGGTATTTTTAGGCCCGTACGGTCGTTGCGAGAGCGCGAATTGTCAACAACGGTGTATAAGTCTATCAACGGGAGGTCACATGTGCCATTGCAGCAGTGGTTTTCGGTTGAGCGCTAATGACAAAATGCGTTGCGATGATGTAGACGAATGTGCGCAGATCCGGCATAATTTCTGCCCGCAGAACTGCCACAACACGATCGGTTCGTACAACTGCAGCTGCGCTAATGGATACGTTCAGTGGGAGTACAAATGTCTCGCCACCGGGTTCACCGAGGTTCTCATTTATGCTAACGGCCCTGCATTGCTCGCCCTCCACCAAGGAATGTTTAGATATTTCATTGCCAGTGATGCTAATATCACTGCTATGGATGTTGATACCAAAGAAGGTAAAAATTAATTTAAAAATTATTTTTTTAATTATTTTTTTTAATTTTTTAATTTTTTTAAGGGATGATTTATTGGATAAACAGCAATAACTACCTCAAACGATCATTCGTGCCGAACGCTACAAGAACGTCACCCCCAAGTGGCTTAGAGCAGGTTCTTGCAAGGGTCAGGACGCGTGTGACATCAATTTCAGTCGATTGGATAGCTCGGTTTGCACCATCAATCATAACTTGAAAATCGATAGTTATAATTTGATTTTTAATAGAAATTTATACTGGGCTGAGATAATCGATATGAAAGAACAGAAACAAGGAATGTTGTCTGTCAGCACCTTGGACGGGAGATATAAGATGCCGCTAATTTTCACGGGGAGTGAACTCATATTATCAGTTGCAGTTAACCCAGAAATCAGGTACGTAACGGGTAAAAAAGCAATTTGGAGGTTTGAATTATTTATTCATGGATTTATTTAAATTGACGGGTTTGGCTAGATGGGTTTATTGGACGAGTATGGGGAAATTGGCACAGATCTCGGCTGCTTGGATGGACGGAACGAATAGATTCACGGTTGTAAACACGAGTTTAGTCGCTCCAACAGGTCTTGCAATTGATTTCCATCACGCGAAGCACCGCGTTTATTGGTCTGACGCTATGACGAACACAATTGAATCTGCAAATTGGGATGGAACCGACAGAATCATTGTTTCATCTGGAGGTGAAGTTTCAAATAACCCTCAGCTACCAAAAGTAATGTTTGCACTTTGGCTTATCTTGCACATAGGTGGCGCTAAATCCTGATATAGCGCCTCTTTAAGCGTGATAATTGCAGTGAAACCAACAAAAGGGGCACATTTTTCCTTTTGTGGTACTTTTATTACTTTTATTATGAATTGCGTAAATTTTATTTAGAATGTGTGACTCGCACATAAAATATTTTTATTTTTAAATTTATTTAGTTATTTCAATTCATTCAAACGAAATGGTAGCTGAGGATTAAGTCATCTACAAATATTTAACGATATTAAATGTTTATTGTCTTAGATACAATGGGATCACCAGGGAAATTAGATGTTTTTGGTTCTACTTTATATTGGGCGCCACGGAACATCAGCGAAGTACGAAGAATAGATAAATTTGGACGCGGCGTTCATGTAACTGTTAGTAAACACGCTCAGCCAATTACTGATTTTAAAGTCTACCAAACTGTCAAATATAATCTACAAGGTACATTTGCCTTAATTAAACACACTAATACTAAACTAATATTAATCATGACTTTGCGCTGTTTGCAGCTTCAAATCCGTGTAAAGATGCTGGATGTTCGCATTTGTGTCTTTTGACACCAGTTGGCGCTAAATGCGGGTGTCCAGAAGGTGCATCGTTTCAACCTAATTCGACTTTGACGTGCTCTGCAAGTAAGTTTGGTGTTGGGTGTTGTTGAAATTGATGTTTTTGATGTGTGTTTGTTTTTAAATAGTTCGTGAACAGTCCCGACCAGATCCGTTTAAGTGTTTATGTCTGAATGGCGGTTTATGTCGAGTGTTCCCTAGCGGCGAAGTTTCTTGTCAATGCCCTAGCGGATATCAGGGAAATCTTTGTGAAATTCCAATTCCCACTCAACACAATGGCTAATTCAATGTGTTTAATATAAATCGTTTTTTATGTACATATTTTATTTGTTTTTATCCATTTTTTACGTAAGATGTCGCATTTTGCTGTTTGTAAAGTTCAAAAGCGCTCATTGCTCGAAACCAAATATTAGATTTCGATTTATGGAAATAAGACAAACGTTTATAAAGCGATTGCGCAAATTGTGGTTACCGTATGATTTCGTATCACATTTATAATGAATTGTAATAAAGCATTTTAGATCTAGGCTTTACTTGGAGGAAGTAAAATACTATTTTTTAAAACTTTTTTTTAGTTCCGTTCTCAAATGAATGAAAAAAATCATTATTATACTGTATATACTGTATATATACATTTTTTATGTACAAGCATTTTAACACACTTATTACACGTAAACAAGATAAAAATTAAGAGGGAAATAACTTAAACTGAAAAAGTTTCATAACACAAATTAGATTATATAAGCTGTCACGGTGCGGAGCTGCATCTTTGTTTACATTAAGAAGGGAGTAGCCAAAACTTCACAAAAAATATCTCAGCATCGTGATGTCATCAAGAACTCAAGTATAAAACGTAATTTGAGTGTTTCTCGGGAGTATTTTTAATGGAATAATGAAATTAGATGATGTATAAAAAACGATGTAAGGAATGTTGATGAAAACTCGTGAGCAAACCGGAAATACCTTTACAGATCCAAACATAAACAGCGGGAAGTAAGAACCCAATACACATCATTGAAAAAAATACATGTAGAATAATCATTATTTTCTATTTACAAAAAAAAATATATAAAAAAAATAATAATAATAAATAAATAAATAAATAAATAAATAAATAAATAAAAATAAATATTTAAATTAAAAACCCTGAAAAATGAAAAA
Organism: Geophilus truncorum; assembly: GCA_034695745.1. NCBI lineage: Eukaryota > Metazoa > Arthropoda > Chilopoda > Geophilomorpha > Geophilidae > Geophilus > Geophilus truncorum. The sequence continues at coordinate 27,014 of JAQFZP010000082.1, read as the reverse complement.
ATATTTCACAATTTTAGTAATTTATTAAATTTGAATTTAAAATTAAAATATTCAACTTTACACAATATTTTTTTTTGTTATTTTCCTTTTTCCTATAAAAAAATCGGATGTTTTCACCAATCACTGGTTGTGGAACTATATTTAAATGTTACCTTTGTTGGAGGCTAAGACCGGTACCTAGTTGTACCAGGTAGCTGGGGCAAACCGTGTGGCCTTCAAACACCTGCTATACACTGCACGTGATTAGTTTCTTAGGAAATAAAACAAAATGCAGGAATCGTGAGATGTGGTATTTAATTTATTACGGACGTGCTAAAGCAGATGTGCCGTTTCCATGGCAACTGATGAAAGTGGAGCCGGCAAAGATGACAAATACGAAATTCTCTACAAATTCCGCTGACAGAATGGAATGGAATGAATGGCTGTTCATTCACTAGATTTTGAAGGTCGAGGTTATTTAGACGGTCTATTAGGGGATTTTTGGGGGAATAAAAGTCGATTTTCACATAGCTCGTAAAAAAGAAGAATTATCATCAATTTGGATTTACGCCAAGCAAAAGATGGGATGGGAAAATTCAAAATGATGTTTCTTAATGCGTTAAAAGAGGAAGAAATAAAGAAAAAATATGAAAGTTAATGTTTCTTTATTTTTCTAGGAGAAAGTTAAAGTAAAATTAATTAAATTTTAGCAATTTGAATTTTGAAAACAATAATAAATTAATAAACTTTACAAATTATTATTTTAATAACAAAATTTTAATTTAAAAAATAAAAATGGAAATTTTTATTTTAATATTCCAATTAATTTAAAAAAATTTGTCTTCAAAGTTAAAAAAGTGTGAATTTTTAAACACAAAACTCAGTTTCATTTAATTTTTATTTTCAAATTATTTTCCAGTTCCCCCGCTTTTCGCAACTAGGCGCTGCAATCCCAAGCAAGAGGATCGTTTGTTTTGTGTGCGGTGTTCATAGCTCTCTGGGGCGCCCACTGCGAACGCACGTAGCGCGAGCTCAAGGATGCTCCTTCGAATTTTGGCCATCTATTGACCATCAAATTGCCATGTTGTTCACTTGGATTTTTTTGCCTTGGCTTTTCTTCCTATCGACAACAAACTCCGACACCACCACAACAGGTAAAAATGTCAATTTTATTCACTCGACCACTCACATAGCACAAAAATTCACATTTCTACTCCAACAATCCCTTCAACCCTCACCCAACGTCAACCCACCGCCGAATTTTCGTGCTCAAAGGATTAAACACAGGTGTCAATTGACTTGGAGCCACGTAGGCAGAATTTTGAGCAGTGCTTTAACTCGTTTTCCAATTCTGCATGACAATTTGCCAGTGTGACGAGCTGGTAATTATCAAGGGCACACAGGGTGAGTTACCTGCGTCCGCCAAACCGAGTGTGGAAAACCTGTTGAAAAGAGCAACACGTAAAAAAGAGGCAGAAAGAAACGCAAAACTTTTGCTTCTGCAACTACCAGCCATGACATAGCCTAGGGCTGGTGTCAGGTTGTACCTACCTGATAGAAGCACCTTGCCCGGTGTGGGAATCGTGGGTCCACCAAGGTCCAAAGTCCAGTTTTCGGCACTTTGGACGTGTACTGCGTGTTTGTTTATCCCGAGTTTATTTCTGGGAAAAGTTTGCAATTGATTTTCGATAGAAGCACAGTTAAAGCGACGCTGGAGTTTGTTGTAGCGAGGTGATGTGTCTCCCTGCCCCTTCTGTAAATGACCCGAACACTAGTGACGTGGACAGGAAGGCCAAACAGCAGGAATGAATACAACTTTGGATATGCCTCGATTGGAAACGAATGCTTTAGAAGTGTTATTTTTTAACTATTGTGTGAGACGAGGTTTTATTTTGAGCAAAAAAAATTTAAAAATGTCAAAATTCGGTATTTTAATGACAGTTCTACTTCTTAACAACACAATTTCTTGCAATCTCAAATCCTAAGTCTTGAAAGATATAGAGTTAGAGACCTATCTTATACAGTATAGAGACCTTGTGAACTTCCTTATAAAAGTTTGCTGATCAAAATTGATAATAAGGGTTAATTATATGAAGAAAAAAAGTTTATAAATAGCGTAACTGTAATTTTTTGCTAAGTCGACCTTATAATTTGATAAGTTAGATTTTAACAGGTGTTAAGAAAGGAGAAAAAATATTGACCTTTGAATGAGTGAGTTTTCATTGTTTTAAGTCGAGTCTTTTTGTTGGGATGGAAAAAAGGGTGCAGACTTGTGTTGCTCTTGTTATCAAGTAACCAGATGACCTGTTAAGAGGTGGGGGTTTGCACAGCAAGGTTAATAGAGGGTGGGAGGGTTAGGGTTACTCCCTTGGGGTGCATTGGAATGTGAAAGTGTAAATAAATAAAAAGTCAGATTACAGCCTTCTGACCCTTACTGAAAAAAGAAACAGTAACTCGATTTGGAACATGATCCCAAACAAAATCTGGTTTGCTTAACTCTGACTTTAATTTTAGACAGATTTAGATTTGGGTTCATCTTCTTTTTAATTTAATTTTTTTTTTTTTAAACAAAAAAATTCTATTCAAGAAAGAATGAGAGAACTTTTATTTATTTATTTATTTATTTATTTGTAATGCAATTGAAAACAATTTTCAAGTAGTTGATCCCAAGCCAAAAAAAAGAAAGTATTTGGAGCAAATAAATAAAAAATGAATAAATGTACCAGTCTACTCTAAGTAAAAAATTGTATAACAAAAGTATCACAAGATCAAACGTAAAACATCCTGATCTACTTTACGCAAAAAAAATAAATTAATAAAAAAAAAATATAAAAGAAAAATTTTTTTTATTTATTATTGCTGAATTTCAAATTTACAACCTTGAAGTCTACCCACAATGCTCTGAATAAATATTTAAATAGAAACGTGTTGAAAAATACTAACAATAGTTGTAAATATTTATAAATTTCTATTTTTCTCGACTTTTTCTTGGTTGATTCTTGCACTTTAATGTCCTTGCACTTCATGCTCTACAAATTAAGAGGAAAAATTGTCGCAGTAAATAATAACTTTTATTAATTCTATCCTTGATATTGGCCTAGAATAAAGCCAATTAACAAGAGGAAAGATTTGATAAAAGGGCTGAGTTGGATTTAAAGATAGGGTAGAGTATTTTTAGGCTTTAATCAATGAAATGAAATGATGTTTTTCACATTTGTTTTATTACTCACCTGTACCAGGTACCAAGTTTGATCTGGTTCCCTTTGGGTCATTGAACTACACCAACCTCCCAGTCCCAGTCCCAGTCAACTTTTTTTTTTCTTCTCTTGTGTTTTAAGCATTAGGATTTAAGAATTAGTCAGTCATTTGTGAAGAAAGTTCCATTTGAAAACCCAAGAGGGAAAAATCCACTTAGGTTTTATTAAACTAACAACTGCCACATGAAACTTTGCACTTTTAAGTACCTCTAACTAAAAGTTTTTATTATTTATTTTCAAGCTGATTTTCTCATTATTTTGGTGTTGTGAAACAGGGGAAAAAAATACAGACGAGTTCAGTTTACCTTTTCTGGATTTTTTTTTCTTTAAAAAAATGTCCCGAGGGGATTCTTTAAAAGTGGCCCTACCCTTGAAAATGCAGTTCCGGGAAGGGAAAGTTTTCAAGTTTTTCTTCACATCATCTTAGACTCATTTACAATTACCAAAAAAATTAAAAAATTAATTATTTTCGATATAGATGGCGTACTTTTAAAATGACGTTTTAATTATTTAACCTCATAAATATCGATTCGCTCTTCCGATTCCCACACACATCAAAAAATAAAAAAAAAATAAAAAAAATTTCTTAAAACCTTTTTGGTAAATTCAATCCAGGTAACGGGGTTGGCCACTTATAATCCACCTGAGACAGAAACTGGGTCAGCAATTGGAATCTTTCTTTTATAAATATAGCACCCTGACCTCAGCTCAGGTCAAACCTAAATTTTCTCATAAGAAAGAACAAAATGGCCGCCTGCTTATTATCGAGCATCAGTAACTCTTATTGGATGTAGTCGGACAAATATTTCACTTTGAAATAAAAAATAGCAACAAGATAAAAAGCACATAAAAGAAAAAGCTATTTATCAACCTGTTATGTTGATTTCTATGAAATGCCCACCTTATCGTTTGATTATTCTTTTGTCCTGCATAATGCCCATTGGAAAAACCCTTTAGCCAAACATTTCACATTTTTTATGGGCGGAGTAAGAAAAATGTCTTTTTTTTATGTGAGGACGTCGAACTAAAACTGCAAAGTTTTTCACGTCGACGAGGGGGAGTCAGAAAAAATCGCTGTAAATTTCATTCGTCCTTGTTATTATACACTTGATTTGACTTTAAGCCTAGTGATTATGCAGCGACTTAAAAAATAGTTTATTCGACTTAAAAAGAGTTTAAAGTTGCGCACGCTCGCTATTTCTCGATCTTTGAAAAGCGGAAATATATTCGGTACCTACTTTCCTTTCTCAATTTCCACAGCTTCAACCTCAATAAAGATGAAAAATGATTCCTCAAAATGACATTCGCCCGCACATAAATCCACCGCGCTCGTTACGGAATACAAATTCGGCAGCTTCTCGAATTACGCTACAATTTCATCATTTCATCTTCACTTTTACGCCGCGGTGAATGAAGGGCGATTGCGAGATGAAGAAATGATTTTTAGAATTCACCTCATCATCTCATTTGACCGGGAAAGAGCGCGTTAATTTCAGGCCTCAAATGGATTTTTCTCATTAACCGATGCAAATGACAGCTTTGGGAAATTGACAATAGGTCTCAAAGGGGTATGCGGGCGTTAACTGGTTGCAATATGGCGACAGGGGGTTTTTCCCAGCAGCACGTGCACTGCACGGAAAGCAAGTTCAACCACCACTTGATGGATTTCAAAGCTCCAAATCACGTAGTCAAGTATAACATTTGCTTTCAGCAGATCCACTTGAGTTGGAGAAGCAATCTCCATCGTTGGCGAGAATAAAACGGTTCAATGCGGTGAGCATTTTCTCGTGTCCCGTAACTTTTGTTTACTAACTATATTCGACGCTATTTCATTATTCAATAGTGCACTCTGTCGACATAATGAGGATGTGGGGAATTAAGCGTAAATATACATCGCATCGATCATACAAGTTCATCTTGAACTCGTTACTAGTTCTGAGACAACAAAACAGTGGGATATGTTATGACTGGCAAAAAAAAAATGATTGTATGTAATTACGATGAGAAAAATGTCAATTACTAACCTGAAAAATTAAGGGGTAATTGATGTCAAGGATGGGAATAGTCGAAAATAGGAAATATTTTATTTCAAATATTATTGCTTCATAATGCACTTTTTGGAGTGGCGAATTGCTGATTAAAAGATAAGTCTAATCAGCGTAAAAATGGCAGTTTCACTTTAATTTGAGCGTGAAATTAATGCCGGGAGCGATGGGAAAATGGGAAACGATAAATTAGTCTCAAGATCTCGTAAAAATTCCTCGCAGAATTGAAAAGAAAATTCGGAATTCTTTGCTTCTCTTCTTCGCGGTTTTAAGACGTGCACAGTACATATTAAGTTACACGCTCCACTCGACGGCGGATCGTTACAAATAGCGACAGTAGGTTTGGTTTAACACATGCCTGATTAGATTGATGTTCTTCCAGAATCGTTATATACCATACAAACTTAAAATCGAGGAAAGAACAAAACGCGATGCCTCTTCGGTATCGTAACTTTTCTATCACATAAAATACCGACATTATTAATTCACCGACATCTCAGTTTTTGAGCCGGCTTATGAATTTGTGATAGAGATACCGGTACAAATTTAATAATTCTTCCGCACGTTAAAATAATAAAGTTTGCTCTTACTCGGAACTATATGTGTGGAATAACAAAACGCGAGCCTTTAAGGGGAACGTAAATCAATTTGTGTAAACAAATATGAAAAAATATTTATTTACGAAAGTTTGTGCAGTTCAACTTGAAATTAAATTTGTAAAATGATCACTTAAATGCATTTTTTCATTACTCTTAATAAAAGTTGTAAATTTTCATGCCAATTACAATAATCGGTCGTAATTAACAGCTTACATCGCAGATGATGCTCTTTAACAAGTGCGCAATTGAATAAAAAATTTATCGCTGTCAATCATCATTATGAATAAAAGATAAAAATGTGAACATAAAATTATTTTCCGAGCAGACGAACAGCTTACAGAAGCTAAAAGAAAAGTTTTTTCTTTGTTTGAAATATGTATGAGGAACACGAAAAGCAGTTGTCGGTTGTAGGGTTGGAAATGGTGGATTAGGATTTTTTTCTGCTCGATTTCTCTCTCTCTCGTCGTCATATGACGGTTGAAATTCAGATCAGTGAAACTTTATTTTTTTTTATTTCTCTCCCAGTCTCCTTCCAGAGAGAATTGGGATCTCATCTGCTTCTATATCCAATGCCCCCTTGCCTGTTCCATTACAGGTAAAATTTCCTTTCTCTCTCAGCAGGGATAAACCTTTGAAGAAAGAGAGAGAGAGAGGGAGAGAGAGAGAAACAGAGGAAAAATGTATTTTTTACTTTGGCTTTTTTCCAAATGGCTTTAACCCTAAAAAAAAAAATAAATAAATAAAAAAAAAAAATTTTATGAATGTGAAAATCAGGAAAAAAATTAGGATGAATGAGTTGAAACAATTTAAAAAAAAATGATATAGAGAAGATGAAAAAGGAATAAAAGGATGAAATCTGGCACATGTTGGAATTGGGAATTGTGTTAACAACTGTGTTGAATTCAATGCTGGAAACATAAATAAATAAATAAATAAATAAAATTTGTCGAAAAATAAATAAATTTTATTTACTCATCTGTAAATCTCTTTAATGCTTTCACTAGATAAACATTTATCCAATGAATTTTACGTGTCAATAGCTACCAAAAAAAAAAAAACATGTTTTACAACTTTTTTTTTTACTACCGGTATCTTAAAGTTGAAGTTGAAAATTGAAAATTCTATTAGGATTTGATTCGTGACCATCTGTTGCTCTCTCGCTGTGATCATTGCTGTTCTGTTTCTCTAACCTAACAAATACTTTAACTCAATTTTAGCTAAGATTTTTCCTGACAACTAAAAAATAAATTAAATTAACGTGCCATTCATGATTTACGCCTGAGAGCCTAAAGCCATTTGTGTTAATTGTAATCACAAATTCCCAAAGTAGAAATACGCTAAGCCAATTTACACTCAAATCAATATTTAATTCCCTAATATTTCACTCGAGTGTGACTAACAAGAGAAGTTTGTGAGATTTTAATTGCACGGTTTCTTTTCTTTTCCTTGTTGAATACCTTGTCCTATTTTAATGAAGTTCTTTTCCACCCTCATCACTCTTCAAAGATTGTCTGCATTTACAAGTCAATGTCAGTGAGTCGGAAACGCGCTTTTTCTTTCCCCGACACGAAAATGAAAAGCGGATTGCACCAAAGGAAACAGGGCGCGAGACTTAAATTAAACTTCCTCACTGCACCGCTTTTATTGGCAACCCGCAATGTAATGAAAAGACTCAAACAAAACACGCCTAATCTGGTTAAATACACCTATGGAAATTACATTTAAAACGAGTTTATTTCATACGGAACTCGCACACCAGACAATTCTCACATAATAATCTTTATTAGCATAACGGGAGTTATGAGTGCTGCTTTACTGTATCGAGTACGTACATTTACAATTTGTTTTCTCTAAACCAAGGTTACCATAAAACTTTATAGACAGTCATTTACTCCATTGTATTCATCTCGAATGTACCTTGAGTGAACTTTCTCACACTTGTAACTACACCATAACCTTTATTAAGGACAGCACTTGTAGCCTGTGCTAATATTTTTATGCTAAGTTCGAAATGTTGCAACACCGACGGGTGAGATGATTATTTTACGTTTCACACTACGACCTTTTCCTGAAATCGGGAAAAATAAAAACAAACGATCGACTTCCTGTACGGTAGTGCGTTTGTTCTCACAGCATGGCAGGTGGTTGACTCTTGAACCGAGGGCTTTTGTACAAATTTCACGTGTTTTTATGAGTGGCTACGTTATCTGATGACGAAATTGCACAATTTATATTAAAATATGTGACTGGAGTAGAAAAATATGCTAATGTTTATGGAATAAGAAAATAAATTAGTTAAAGGTGACTCGAGATGAGTTCTGTCTTATTTCACTTCACGAAAAAAATAGAAAAGAAGTGGCATTTACATTGAGCAGGTCTTCCAGTTTATTAAAGCTACCACCTTTCATATTTCATGCGAAGTATAAGAAATAATTACGTCTGAAATATTACAGTTGTTTACGTTTTCCCTGGCGATGCGTTTCATTTCCCACAAGCCCCTGTTAATTAAACGACGTGATTATTTATTTTTAAATGTTTATTTCAATTTCAGTAAGTTCAAGCTGTCCAAACGACCATTTCGCGTGCAAAGATGGACAATGTATTCCGAATAAATGGGTCTGTGATTACCACAGTGATTGCACGACCGGTGAAGATGAGTACCAAGGCTGTGGTAAGCTGGCACGACTCATTATACATCTTCATATTTTTAGTCTACATGTTATAAAATTAAACTGTAGCCACCTTGTTTAAATTTTTAATTCTTAATCACAATTTTTTTCTAGATGGTATTAAGGGTATTTGCATAATTTGATTTCTTTTTTCGCAGCGCCTCCACAGTGCCCTCCAGCACAGGTAGCATGTAAACATTACGTGTTTAACCAGACTTATTGCATACCACAGCACTATCAATGCGACAAAACCATCGATTGTGTTGATGGATCGGATGAGGAAAGCTGTTGTGAGTGATTTTTGACATTTTAATGACATCTTGAGATATTAAAAAATGTAACTGGTCAAGGTTAAGTGCAGTTTAATTTATAGAGGAAAAAAGACATTAAAAATTGGTTTTGAATATTAATGGTGTTATAAGGAAGATTGAGGTGTGTTTGGGGAAAAAAGAGGTTAAGTAGTTAAAAATAAGTTGTTTGTTAATTGTGTTACGAAAAAATGAGTTGCGTAAGAAATAAACTAAAAGTTATCCTCAATGTTTTCAGGAAGCACACACAGTTTAGCAATTTAATTTAATATAAAGTGACAAGCTTCAATTGAAAGGAAGAAATTGCTTTGTTTTTTTTTTCTTTTTGACTGTCTTTATTCGCAGCAATTGCCATGTCACCAGAATGGTGAAATTGGTGTAAAATTCACCCTAAGAATGTTGACTTGAATTCTAAACTCAGTAGGAGGAATAAATTATGCAATAATTTAAAGAAGATGCTGAATCAGCTTTCAGTCATTAAAAAAAATTTCAACTTGTCATTATTATAATGATGACGCGAGATTAACAAGAAGATTAATTTTTTGATTTTTTTTTTCTTTTTCTTTCTCTTCTGGAGCTTATCGGCCGTGCAGTCCGTCCGACTTCAAGTGCGTTAAGAGTAATTTCTGTATACCCTCATCGCAGAAATGTGATGGATATTTCAATTGTCGGGACCTCTCGGACGAAGATGGATGCAGTAAGATGAAGCCGGCGTCTCTAAAAGTCGCTAAGTGCTAATGGACGTGATTTATTATTAACCAGATAACGTTCCTTGCCGCTTGGATCAATTCAAGTGCGGCGACGGAAAGGCGTGCATAAACGAGAGTAAAAAATGTGATCATTTGTTCGATTGCGCCGACCGCTCAGATGAACAAGGATGCAGTCAGTTTTTACTCTTACTTTTTACTCGCAACTTCAAGGTAGTCTTATTTAACTTTTTCTTTCATATCAACTGTTCCAGATTTTCCTTCCTGTCACGAAGGCCAGTTTCGCTGTGATAATGCTATCTGCATTCCTGTGAGATGGCGCTGCGATGGACATCCAGATTGCGACGATCAATCAGACGAAGCAAATTGCAGTATGAAAAAAAAAAGTTTTTTTTTTTTTGTAATTGTAGCATTGATTTATGACTTTGTGTCCCCCAGCTGCTGCTTCGTGTCTTGCCAGTGAGTATCTGTGCAAGGATGAATCAAAGTGTATTGACAGGAGTAAAGTTTGCGACGATGTGCCTGACTGTAGAAATGGAGCTGACGAAGACTCGCCATTTTGCTGTAAATGAAACTACCACTTTATCATTTCTTAAAAAAAGTTATAATAAAGTTGTATTTGAATAGCTAAAAAGGCCTGTCCACAACTGGGTTGCGAACAAACCTGTAGATCTTCCCTTGACGGTGGTCTTTGCGCTTGTTTTAACGGTAGCATCGTTGATCCCGCAAGTCCGAGAAAGTGCATAGGTATGTTTAAAGAGAAATTTTATAATTTTACTGTTGCTTTATTATGATAAAAAATTATTTTAGATCGAAATGAGTGCAATGAGTGGGGTTTCTGCGATCAAGAGTGCCTAAACACAGCTGGCAGTTACACGTGTTCTTGCAAACCCGGTTACACGATGCGATACGACAACGTTTGCGAAGCCGGAGTTAGTACGTAGATTGTTTTTATTTGATTCAGACAGTGTTATTAAATGTATTTATACTTTTACCCCAGACTATTTGATGCGACTTTACTTCGCTCACTACAATCACATATGGCGGATGGATCGTGACGGACAGAATAAGGAGATCGTGGTCAACGGTAGCAACATCGGTGGTCTCGATATCCTCAATGACAACTCGACTCTGTTCTGGTCCGATTTGGATTCCCATAAAATTTACTCGATTCAGTTGGATACGGTTCACTCTAATAGACCCCAAGAAGATATTTTATCGGGTCCATGGACTCCGACTGCGATTGCGGTTGATTGGATCGGTAAAAAGTTGTACGTTTGTGACGCAGTCGGACAAATGATCACCGTGTCGGAAATCTCGGGACTGTGGAAAACTGTGGTGCTGGGGAGTAATCTGACGTCACCTAATGATATTTGCTTGGATCCTACGCAAGGGTAAGTCATTTAGACTCCAAGAGTCTCTTGCTACGTAGTAACTCTAATTAGTTGATTGTGCGCAACCAATGAGTGTTACTTCACAACTAGAGAGTCAGTGATTTAAAATTGATATTTATGTTGGTTTTTTTAGATACATGTTTATTGCCGATGGAGATCGTGTTCTGAGATCAAACATGGACGGAACAAAGTTAAAATTGCTGGTTAAAGACGCAGTGTACAAAGCATCAGGTGTAACGGCTGATTACGTCAATAGTCGGATATACTGGTGCGATTCGCTACTGGATTACATTGAAACTATTGACTACAATGGGAAAAACAGGTGTGTATTAAGTTTAATTTATGAAAATTTAGTTTAACTGAATTTGTTTGTTAGGGCACAAGTTGTTCGCGGCAGTTCTAACATCCCGTCTGCGAATAAACTGACCATATTTGAAAACCAAGTGTTTTGGACTGACAACACGAGGCAAGGAGTTGTGCGAGTGGATAAATTCGGTGGTTCTGCGTCGGTCGAGTTGATTTTTAGAGATCGAAACGTGACTCAAGATCCCAGAGCGATTAGGGTGTTACATCCGTTACGACAACCCTCTGCAGAAAATCCGTGCGGTTCAATGAACGGACAGTGCGAACATATGTGTTTGGTGACGAGAAATTCAGAAGACACAGGATTGGGATTTAGGTGCATTTGTTCTATTGGTTTCCAGTTAGCAAACAATCAACAAAGCTGTACAAGTAAGTAGACATATTTTATTATCTAGGTATTTTTAGTTATTTGATTTTAAATTAAAGGAATCGAAGAGTTTTTGATATATTCGCAACAAAAGTTCATCCGAGGAATAGTTCTCGATGCCACTGATCAACATCATTTAACAGAGGCTTTTGTGCCTGTTGTCAGTCGAGCGGCACGATTTGTCGGACTTGATTTCGACGCAAGACAAAATTATGTTTACTACTCCGACGTCATTCTCGATGTCATCTACCGAGTTCGGACTAACGGATCCGGAAAAGAAAACGTTTTGGCGTCACAGAATGAAGGTGTCGAAGGACTCGCACTCGATTGGATCTCGCAAAATCTGTATTACATCGATAGCAGGAAAGGAACGTTAAATGTTTTGCACACACGTAATTTCACATACAGAAGAACCCTGATTAAAAATCTCAGGAGACCCAGAGGTTTAGTGATTCATCCAAATAGAGGGTAAAGGATTTAGGCTTAAAAATGTAAAAAAGTCAACAATTGTATTAAAATTTTCTTTAGGTTTCTGTTTTTCTCTGAATGGGATCGTCCAGCAAACATCAGCCGGGCTCTTTTAGACGGAACTAACGTTACGGTGTTCCGGGGATTGTCTCTCGGTTGGCCGAATGGTTTAGCCATTGATTACGACGCTGATAGACTTTACTGGTGCGACGCACTTCTGGATCACATTCAGCACTCGCGACTCGACGGTTCCGATATTAAAACAATCAACAGTAGATTGATCAGACATCCATTTTCACTCGTTATTTTTGGAGAATATTTATTCATATCCGATTGGCGACAAGACGCGGTGTTAAAACTGCATAAATTAACGGGAGAACAGGAAAAAGTTGTAGCTCAAGTCGAAGAAACCAACCGTCTTTATGGTGTCAAAGTGTTCAGCAAGAAGTTGCAATACATCAACAGTGAGTTATGCAATATTATTATAATTTAAGAGTTTTTTCATTGGCCTTTAAAAAATTTTATTAGGTTCTCATCCGTGTCAATACAACAACGGTGATTGCCAGAAGTTCTGTTTCGGAATCCACAACAACCTCACGCATAGCCTCGAAGTTCGTTGCGGATGTCCGTACGGTGAAAGGTTATCTCCGACCGGGAAAACTTGCATCTCCGATCCGTCCTCAGAGCCGCCTTTGGAGGCCTGTCCGAACGTATGGGACTTTACGTGCGACAATCAAAGGTGTATTCCGAAAACGTGGGTTTGTGACGGTGATGATGACTGTTTGGACAATTCGGACGAAGAACAGAATTGCACGAGTGAGAAATTATTAAATTAACTTTTAGAATTTAATTTAATTTAATTTAATACCTACTTTACTAATACTAAATCCTGAATTTTCAGAGGCGTCATGCTCGGCTGAAGAATTCCAATGTAATTCCGGTCGTTGCATTCCCATCAACTTCAAATGCGATTCGGATAATGACTGTGGAGATTTTTCAGACGAATTTGGATGCGGTGAGTAATTTTAATCCTCTTTAAATTACAGACACATAAAATTAACATTTGACTTAATATTTGTAAAATAAAGCAAATGTAACGTGTGATTCTACCAAATTCCAATGCGAAAACGGACGTTGCATCCCGCAAACTTGGAAATGCGACACTGAAAACGACTGCGGCGATGGATCGGACGAAGGCGAATCTTGCAGTGAGTGACGTTAAATATTAAACCACCGATTAAAACCAATTGGTTAATTCTAAAAGTGTATTTTCAAAATGTACAGAAGAAAAAACGTGCGCAACTTATCAATTTACATGTCCTCGCTCTGGTCACTGCATCCCTCAAACGTGGGTCTGCGATGGGGACAATGACTGCTTTGACAACAAGGACGAAGAGGACTGTCCACCAACTAAATGCAATGAAAATCAATTCAGTTGCTTGAATCAGAAACAGTGCGTTCACGAATCGTATCGATGTGATGGCATTTCAGACTGCGAAGATGGATCGGACGAAAAATCGTGTCGTAAGTTAATCTCTGCACTTCCAAGTTATTAATGTTAAATCAAAAATCTTAATTTTTATTGTTTTAGCATCTACGACTCCTCGAGGCTCAACTTGCGACCCTGTAAGGATGTTTCAATGCGAAGTCTCGCGTTTGTGCATCCCTAAGTCGTGGTACTGTGATGGAAATGCCGATTGTAGCGATAAAAGCGACGAACCACCATCTTGCAGTAAGAATTACAACTTATTTTATAAGTTAACAAAGTTTTTATAAATATTTTTTACCAATTAAGGCCAGGGAGCTTGTCCGCAAAACTTCTGGCGATGCGACAACGGACGTTGCATCACCAGTTCCTGGATTTGCGACGAACACGACGACTGCGGCGACAATTCGGACGAAAGCGAGAAACACGCTTGTGTCAAACCTAAATTCCGATGCCCCTCCGATCACTGGGAATGTCCCGGAGTCTCCGAACACTGCATTCCGATTGGCCGCGTCTGCGACACCAAACCCGACTGCCCCAACGGCGCCGATGAAGGAATCGGATGCGGACTTGGAGATTGTCGTAGTTTTAACGCAAGTTGCACCCATCAATGTCAACAAACACCGTTGGGAGCCGTGTGCTTGTGTCCTCCTGGTCAGAAATTAAACGATTCGAAGACGTGTATGGGTGAGACTTTAAAAAATAAAGTTAAATATTTTAATTACTGTACTTTATTGACCAATTTGAATTTATTTTTCAAAAGACATCAACGAATGCGATCCTCCTGGTTCTTGCAGTCAGAAGTGCATTGATACTAAAGGCAGTTTTAAGTGTTTATGTGTAACTGGATACGAACTGGAATTAGATAAACACACGTGCAAAGCAATAAGTAAAGTTTTGACAACAATAAATGCTTTAAATCATTTTTTTGTAATTTGTTTTAAATTTATTTCTAGATCGATCATCTGCGTATTTAGTGATATCAAATCGCCGCTCAATTTTGACAACAGATTTAAATACTCGATCAATAGAAAGAATTCCAGTGTTGGTGGAGAATGTTGTAGCCACTGCATCGGACATGCATAACGGAGTAATCTACTGGTCAGACATGAAATTAAAGAAGATATTCAGGATAAAACGCGGAGAGGAACCAGAAACTGTCATCGAAAGTGGATTAGATCTGGTCGAGGGACTCGCCATCGATTGGGTTGCACGGAACTTGTATTGGGTCGACTCGAAATTGACAACTCTTGAAGTTGCCACACTTGATGGCGCGCACCGAGTCGTGTTGATCAGTGGAAATATTTCTCAACCTAGAGGCATTTCTGTTGATCCAACTGACAAGTAATTTTTGAATTTTGTATTTCATTCAACATATTTAAATAATGTGATTTGTAGGGCGAGATTTGTGTTTTGGTCTGACTGGGGCGACTACCCTCGAATAGAACGCGTTGGATTGGACGGTTCAGGGCGCCAAGCGATTATTACCACTAAAATATACTGGCCCAATGGATTAACACTCGATATTGTCAATAAGAGAGTTTATTTCGCAGATAGTAAACTGGATTACATCGATTTCTGTAATTACGACGGAACGGGACGGCAACAAGTTCTTGCAAAAAATCACGTAATATTTATAGTCACAGTTTGGAAATCTTACAATCACATTTCAATTATTTTTTTTAATATATAAAATAGTATCTTCTACACCCACACTCTTTAACCATTTTTGAAGACACCCTCTACTGGACAGACCGGCAACTGAATCGAGTCGTTTCTTGCCACAAGTTCAAAGGTGACAATCAAACTGTGGTCACTCATTTAGTCAGTCAACCATTGGGTCTTCATGTGTTCCATCCTGTTTTACAACCAAAAGGTAATTACAATCACACACTGATTAGTATTTTGTAATAAATTTGTACTTTTACAGCTATAAATCATTGTGCCAATTCAACTTGCAGTCATTTGTGTTTGCTTTCACCCATAAGTTCGACAGGATATTCGTGCAAATGTCCCGCTGGATTCACTTTAAATAGAAATACATTAAAATGTGTTCCAGGTAAAAATAAAAATTAAATTATTTTATTTGTAAATTTTTTTCTGAATAAATTAAATCTTATTTTTTCAGCCGAGGATCCATTCCTAATGGTGATGAAATCATCCCAAATCATCGATATGTCCATAATGCCTGGTGAAACGAGTCCCGGATACCTGACCCCAATTGTCGGGGTTGAAATGGGCAGTGATTTTGATTACGATAGACAAAATGGTATTTTGTATTGGATTGAAGCTGAGGACGAAAAAGAAACGGTAAGAATGAAACTTTTAAACTAGAACTTAAAAATAATATTTTGTTTTTAATTATTAGTTCCTAAGTGTCCATCACGGAGGAATCTACAAAGTGAGTTTACACGGAGGAAATCAAACTCGCTTTTTAACTAACAGTACCATTGGGTCTCCGAACACACTCGCTTTTGATTGGATAGGTAGAAATCTCTATTTGGGGAACAAAAAGGCGTCAAACATTGAAGTTGTTAAGGTGGGATAAATTAAAATGAAAAGTTGGAATTTGTGTTTTAAAAGGTTTATTTCTAAAAGGTTGATGGTGAAATTCGGCAACGAAGAATTATTCTGAGTAACGATGGGACTGACACAGCTGTGGCCAAACCGAAGTCAATTTGCCTCGATCCATTAGAAGGGTTTGTAGAACCAGAAATTTTAATTTTAATTCAAAAATAAATAATTGACCTAATTTTGCAGGAAACTTTTCTGGTTGGATGAAGGTGGTCCGGGAGTTCCAGCTAAAGTTGCAAGAGCAGACATGGATGGCAAGAACCCAAAAATCCTCGCGCAAGAAGGAATCGTGCATCCGGAATTCATTACGGCTGATTTGAAAAACAAGAAGTTATACTGGAGTTTGAGTTCGGATGGAAAAGTGGAAACGTCTGATTACGACGGTAAAAATCGTAAAACACTCCTGGACGAAAACGACGACATTGCTCAACCCCGTGCATTGGCA
Organism: Geophilus truncorum; assembly: GCA_034695745.1. NCBI lineage: Eukaryota > Metazoa > Arthropoda > Chilopoda > Geophilomorpha > Geophilidae > Geophilus > Geophilus truncorum. The sequence goes on along the minus strand of JAQFZP010000082.1, from coordinate 10,353 downwards.
TACTACAACGGATTGCTGTTCGTTCTGGATGGAATTCATGAAAAAATCACATATCTAAATCTCACAGCTGGAGGTAGAGAACAGTCAATTCGAAAATCAAACGAACCAGGCTTGAAGAGTTTACACGTCATCGCGGTTAAACCAGGTAAATACAGAAATCATCACATCATTTAATCACTTTCATATCAAAAATTATTTTTTTAGATTCGGCTGATCATCCATGTCATCGAAATAACGGTGGATGTCAACATATCTGTATTCCAGCCGGAAACAACCAAAGAACTTGCGCTTGTTCAGTTGGATTCAAAGGGGACAAAGATCGATCATCTTGCAGCCCGTATTCGTCATTTATTGTCGTTGCACAACTCGACATGATCCGTGGATTTGGTCTGGAGGATCATTCGGAAGCAATGTTGCCAATAGCTGGACTCGGTAAATCATTCACAATTTCTATGCTTTATAACTTTAAATTAATCGGTTATTTTATTAGGACATAACATTCTTCACATCGACGTTCACGTTGTGATGAATTTCATCTACTGGGTCGATTTCAACCGCGGTTTCTGGAATGGAATCTTCAGAGCCAAGCCAGATGGATCGCAGAGAGACGGAATTATCAAAGACGGCATTGGAAGCAACGGAATTCGCGGTTTGGCGATCGACTGGGTTGCGGGGAACATGTACTTCACCAACGTCTTCCCACAAGAAACGTACATCGAAGTGTCGCGTTTGGATGGTAAAAATCGACTGGTGTTGTTAAAGACGAGTTCGGATCAACCGAGAGAAATCGTCGTGAACCCCATTAAAAAGTACCTTTACTGGATTGATTACGGACAATACCCGAAAATCGAAAGAGCGCTTTTAGATGCAACTAACAGAACGCCCATAGTGAGCACCGGAATTAGCAATCCGCGAGACCTGGTGGTTGATATACAAACTCACGACTTGTACTGGGTCGATTCGCAAGAAGATGCGATTCAACGAGTGGCTTACACCGGTGGCAGACGGGAATCGGTTCGTGGTAACTTGCCTTATCCCATCGGCGTGGCCATGTATTCATCGTACGTTTACTGGGCTGACCGTAATTTGCGCCTGTTGTACCGATTACGGGTTCATTCAAATTCTTCTAAACCGGAAAAGGTTAAAGCGGATATGGATAATCTGAGAGATATTGCAGTAATGGATATTACGATTCAACCTAAATTTTGTAAGATGTTTGAAATACAAATGATTTTAGATTAATTTATAAGTTTTATTTTTATTTCAGCATCACCGTGTTCGTTGTCTCAAAACAAATGCTCGCAATTGTGCTTTGCGTTCCCCGATGAATACCATTCGTCTGGCTTTACGTGTGGTTGTGCATCTGGAATGCTGTCGAAAGACAATCTCAGCTGCGACTGTACGTATAATGACTGATTCGTGTAAATAGAAACTACATTTTTTTTACATTCCAGCAACTAATGAATTCCTCGTGTACGTCACTCGAACTGAAGTCAGAAGTTTACATCTAGATCCAAAAGCTTCTGGTGTTCCATTCCAACCCAAGTCGAACTTCACCAACTTGGTTGGTGTTGACTTTGATTTCTCTCGTAAACGACTCTACTTTTCTCGTAAGTACAATATCGTAAATTGCAGCTTCACAGTTTAATATTTTTCTTTTCAAAATTTTAAATAGAAATTCGACCAGACAGCAGAATTGCATATTTGTCAATGGACGGATCTGATTTTGCAACCGCTATTGTTGACGAACGTAAGTAAAGAGTTTGAAGTTAGTGTTAAATAAATTAAATTTCTGAAATTACTTTTTAATTTTTATCAGATGGCATTATTCCTGAAGGAATTGCATTCGACTGGACATCGAAAAAGATTTACTGGTCCGACTCCGCAAATCAAAGTATTTTTGCCATGAACGAAGATGGCACTCAAAGAGTAATGATTACCAGAGTCGAACGTCCGAGGGCCATTGTATTAGACCCATGCAACGGGTAAAAAAAAAAATTATAATTATTTGCTGTGGACACAATTTTATTTTTATTTTATAATTTTTATTTTGGACGTTAGAATGCTTTATTACACCGATTGGGGTCATTTTGGCAACGCAGGAAAAATTTACCGAACAACGATGGCTGGAGGAAACAAAGTAGCCATTATTGAAAAAAATTTGACTCAACCGAGTGGTTTGGCGATCGACTACGAAGACAAGAAATTGTACTGGACAGATGCAGTGCGAGAAAAAATAGAACGATCGAATTTAAACGGAACACAACGAGAAATCATCATCACAGCTACGATTTATCCATTCTCAATAACGGTCGACGAACAATTTATTTATTGGACCGATTTGCAATTGCGAGGCGTGTACCGTGCGGAGAAGCACACGGGGGCAGGAATGGTGGAAATGGTAAAACGACTGGACGAATCGCCGCGAGATGTTCACATATTTTCACAATGGAGACAAGTGTGCAAAGTGAATCCCTGTAACCTGAATAACGGTGGATGCGAACAATCGTGTCATCCCATTGGGAACGGCATGGTCGATTGTCTTTGTAATTCGTCGTATAAACTAGTCAACGAAGGGAAAATGTGTGTTCGTAAGTAACCTGTCAATTTTTTTTTGTAAATTATCATAAATAACTTAAAAATTTAAATAATATTTTAGCAAATAATTCGACATGCGACGGCAACAAATTTGCGTGTGGAAATGGCAAGTGCATCGCTCGGTTGATGGTTTGCGATAACGATGATGATTGTGGTGATGGAACCGACGAATTGCCAGATTTTTGCTGTGAGATTATTATTTTTTAGGCATTTATATTAAAGATGTTAATTATTGTTGAATTCAGCTGTCCACACGTGTTCCACGACTGAATATCGTTGTGGTAACGGTCGTTGCATCTCTAAAAGCTGGAAATGTGACCACGAGGATGATTGTGGAGATGGCACTGATGAATTAGATTGCAGTAAGTAATTTCTTATTCATACTAATTGATACGATTTAATTTATTATTGTTATTTATAGCTTATCCACCATGTGCAGAAAATGAATTCACGTGTAAAAACAAACGATGCATTGCAACAGCGCAATTGTGCAACGGCATCAATGACTGCAAAGACAACGAAACCTCCGACGAAAGCATGGAAGTGTGCTCGAACAAAACCCGAAATTGTCCCGCTAATAACTTCAAATGCGAGAAAACAAACGTTTGCGTCGAACCATACTGGCTCTGTGATGGCGATAATGATTGCGGTGATAATTCAGACGAAAATGCCGCGCTTTGCTCGCAGAGAACTTGTCCACCCAATTCATTCCGGTATTTATTATAATTTAATTTAATTTAATTTTTATTTTTTTTATAAATTTTGTCGTTTGTTTGTTTTAGTTGCCCCAATCATCGCTGCATTCCAGCTACGTGGCATTGCGACGGAGATGACGATTGCGGTGATGGCAGTGACGAGCCGCCCGATTACTGCAACAGTGAACAGCGAACGTGCGTTGGTGATTTATTTACGTGCGATAATGGAAACTGCATTCCGAGAATCTACGTATGTGATGGGGAAAACGATTGCCGGGATAATTCAGACGAAGATGAACGACATCAGTGCAGTGAGTTTTTAAATATTTTCAAATTAAGAACTTTGATTTGATTTTAAACGTTACAATTTTATTTTTTTAGATAACCGGAAATGTGATAATGCAACTGAATTTATTTGTGTTAACAACCGGCAGTGGGGTCGAGCACTGTGCATACCGCGAAAGTGGGTGTGCGACGGCGATCCGGACTGCGTGGACGGTTCGGACGAAAACACCACTGCACTTAATTGTCCAGCACCGGAGCCTTGTGAAACTGACCAATTTAAGTGTGCTAATAACAGATGCATCAACAAAGTGTGGTATTGTGACCACGACAACGACTGTGGTGATGGATCTGACGAACCGAAAACATGTCGTGAGTTGTTATTGCATCATTTGAAATGCAAATAAATTAAACTTTTGATGGTTTAGAATACCGTAACTGCTCCGACGACGAGTTTGAATGTCAAAATACAAAATGCATACGTAAATCCTACCATTGTGATGGCGAAGACGACTGTGGAGATAGGAGCGACGAAGTTAATTGCAGTACGTTTATTGGTCTCACTTTTGAAGTACCGGTACTACTGTATTTAATGAAATTTTATTATTTTTAGCTTCCAAAAACGACACTTGTACTGCCAACGAATTCCAATGCAAGAGTGGCAGTAAGTGCGTCGATGTTAAATTAGTGTGTAACAAACAACCTGATTGCCCAGACGGCTCGGATGAATCGCCATCTTGCAGTAAGTTAAACAAATAATTTAAATCATTGACATTTTTACAACTTTTAATTTTCCAGATCGTAATGAATGTGCAAAAGTCGAACTCAATCAGTGCGAACATCAATGCTTAGATTTACCAATTGGATTCAAGTGCGAGTGTAATGCAGGCTACGAACTCATGTCTGATAAAAAAGCTTGCAAAGGTACGATATTACAATTAACAATTTGAAGTAGTTATAAAACAATTTTTTTTTCCCAAGATGTGAACGAATGCATCACATCTCCACAAGTTTGTAGTCAGTACTGCGTCAACACTCCCGGCTCGTTTTTGTGCAAATGCAATGAGACTTTTTACGACCGCGCTCCTAACGAACGAACGTGCAAAAGACGAGATAGTAAGTTTTAATTACACAAAACTGTAAATAAAAATTAACTTTTAAAAATTTATTTTCAGATATTGAACCGTGGCTCATTTTTAGCAACAGATATTACTTGAGGAATTTATCAACAGATGGCAGACAGTATAATTTAATCAGGATGGAATTGCGAAACGTCGTTGCTTTGGATTACGATTACTTGGAGCAACGAATGTACATTTGCGACGTTGCAGCCAAAGTGATTCAACGATTGTTTATTAACGGAACTGGATTGGAAACGATCGTGCAACACGACACTCACGGCTTGGAAGGACTCGTTGTGGACTGGATTGGCAGGAAGTTGTATTGGCTGGACCGTCACAGCAAACATCTAGACGTTGCAGAACTGAACGGAACAAACAGAAAGACCTTGATTTTTAGAGGAATTTCAGACCCGAGAGGAATAGTCGTACATCCAGGACGCGGGTATTTGTTTTATTCGGACTGGGGACTTCACGCGTACATCGCTAGACTCGGAATGGACGGTTCGAATTTCAAGAAGATCGTTACATACGTGAATAAACTCGTTTGGCCAAATGCGTTGACAATTGATTACTTCTCGGACAAAATCTTTTGGGCTGATGCTCATTTGGATTACATCGAGTAATTTGCAATTTGTCGTAATGTCATGCAGTGGAAATTACTTTTTGTTTACTTTTTAGATGTTCTGATTTTGATGGCAAACACAGACACGAAATTCTCACTCACGTGCCACATGTGTTTTCCATAACTGTTTTCGATGATTACATGTATTGGACCGACTGGAACATGAAGGGAATTCAAAAAGCACATAAATATACCGGAAGAGACCACGTGACTTTGCGCAACACAACTCATAGGCCGTATGCGATTAAAGTCTATCATCCTTTAAGACAACTCCCTTGTAAGTAAAATTATAATTTTATTTAAAAGTAACAAATATTATGATTTATTTATTTTAATTTTTTAAAGATCCAAATCCATGCGGAAACAACAATGGCGGCTGCTCGCATTTGTGCTTGATTGCTCAAGGTGGCAAATCGTTCACCTGTGTTTGTCCCGAACAGTTTTATTTGGAAAACAACAACAAGACTTGCGTTGCTAATTGCACCGAAGGACAAATGAGGTGTGGACGAACTGACGATAGGTGTGTGCCACTACTTTGGAGATGCGACGGAGATAAAGACTGCAAAGACGGCGCTGACGAACCATCGAATTGCCGTGAGTTTAAACCTGTAATAATCGTCTTTTTAATCCATTTAATCATCTTTTATCTTATTCCAGCTCCGAGACACTGTCGCCCGGGACAATTCCAATGTCGAAACGAAAACTGCACCAGTCCAACAGCTGTTTGCGATGGTCACGACGACTGTGGCGACAACTCGGACGAATCTGCTTGCTGTAAATATTATTTTTTCGAATTTAGTTTATTTATAATTGACTTGTTGAATTTGTAATTAAGCATTTGAATGTCCACCTACGCAATTTAAATGTCGGTCGACCGGACGTTGCATTCCACTAGCGTGGCACTGCGATGATGATAAAGACTGTCCAGATGGGTCAGATGAAGATCCAACTATTTGCAGTACGTATTAATTTTTTTTTTAATGTAATTTATTTTAATTAATATTTTTCCTAATGATTTTCAGACCATAGAACTTGCACAGCCGACGAATTTCAATGCAACAATGGCAAATGTGTTCCTAAACTTTGGTTCTGTGACTTTGATAACGACTGTGGAGACGATTCGGACGAACCCGCACACATTTGTCGTAAGTTGTTAATTTATTCTTCTTTTCCTAAGAATTAAATTTACTTTTTTGCTTTTACAGGAACAAGAAATTGCACTCAAGGTTGGCGTAAATGTCCAACGAGAGGAAACTACCGCTGCATTCCCACGTGGTTGTTTTGCGATGGTAAAGACGATTGCAGGGACAATTCGGACGAAACAGACCCGACAGCTTGTCCGCAATGCAACAAAAAAGGCGACTTTCAATGCAAAAACAAACGATGCATTCCCAAGAGATGGATGTGCGATTTCGAAGACGATTGTGGTGATGGGTCGGATGAAGAAGCCAGCGCTTGCTGTAAGTTTGAATATTTACAATAAAAACAATTTTTGATTTTAATTTTAATTTTAATGTTTATTTACAGCAAATCAATATCGGGACTGTTCGGAGAGCGAATTTAAATGCGAAAATCGCAAATGTCTGTCGAGTCGTTGGCGGTGCGACGGAGACGACGACTGCGGCGATGGAAGTGACGAAGTCGACTGCGGCCAATATCAATGCAAAGAGGACCAATTTAAATGCACATCCGGGCATTGCATTGCTAAGAAATTCCTGTGCGACGGTGAAAAAGATTGTAAAGATGCATCGGACGAAACAAATTGCACCACTCGATTTCCAAGTGGAAGATTCTGCACTGCATCATATTTTCAATGCAACAACACTGTAAGGAATAAAACTTAAAGAAAAAAATATTTTTTATCAAATTTATATAATTTGTATTAAAAATTTCAGGTTTGTATTAAAAATGACTACGTTTGTGATGGTGAAGACGACTGTGGTGACCGATCGGATGAAGCAAACTGCAGTACGTGTTGCATTTTGATTTCTCAACGATTCAATTCACATTTTTATAACGTTATTTTTTTTTAATAGAAAAGTCAGTGTGCGACAACGTGTATCGATTCAGATGCAACAACGGTCTCAAATGTATTTTGAAATACCAACTGTGTGACGGCAAAGACGACTGCGGCGATGGATCTGACGAAAACGTTCTCTTGTGCAGAAAAACACCAAAAGTTTGCCAATCGGGTGAATTTAAATGTTCAAACGGCTTCTGCATTCCGCACGAAAAAGTGTGTAATCATCGTTATGACTGTGCTGATCGATCGGATGAAATTGGATGCTGTGAGTTAATTCACACTTGAATTTTCTACCGAATATAAAATATTGATGTCTCGTTTTTTTATAGCTTATACCGGAAGCTGCTCTTCCGGAAGAGGCGGTTGTGAACAGGAATGCACAAACATTAAGAGCGGTGGATATGTGTGTCATTGTCGACTTGGTTACAAAGTTAAAGAAACAAGCACAAAGTTGTGCGAAGGTGTGTTTAATTTATCCTAATTCTATTTAAGTGCGTATTGATTAATTTTAATCTTCACAGATATTAATGAGTGCATTCATTTGAACACTAACAACTGCACACATTTATGCGTCAATGTAAACGGCACGTACGGATGCAGATGTCGACCGGGTTTCGATAGATACGGCGACGGTTGTGTTGCCAGAGGTGCTGTCGTAATGTTGTACACGAACGGACCTGATTTGCTGCGATTCAACATTCAACGTGGAGAATTGGCAGAAGTGATTCGTGGTGAAACGCGAATTCAATCTCTGGATTACGAACCACATCAAAGTAAGAAAAGAGCAAAAAATTCTGGTTTTTATAATCATTTTAAATTTTACATTTTATTTATCAGATATGGTGTATTGGGTTGATTCCAATGATTTAACATTGAAACGGTCATATCTGCTGAGCAAAGACGGAACTTTTATATCTGGTCACGCGCAAGATTTAAATTTAACCATTTTGAAATACCCAACGGGAATTGCAGTCGATTGGGTGGCAAAGTATGGAAAAAAAAATCTTTATTTAAGTATTTATCATTTCTAACAAATGTAATTTTATTTCTTGAAGAAATCTTTACTTTACCGACACGGATTTATCTGGAAAAGTGCCTCGTGGAACCATTTACGTATCTCTATTAGATGGACGGTACAGAAGAGCGCTTGTGACCGATTATTTACAAGTGCCTACATCAATTGCCACAAGTCCTGTATATGGGTAAGTAAAATAAATATTTCAAAAGATAATTAAAACTTAAACATTTTTATAAAAATTTTATTTAGTCGCATGTATTGGACGGACACAGGCAACGATCCGAAAATTGAAAGCGCATGGATGGACGGAACGAAGAGAAAAGTACTCGTCTCCGAACGACTGGCGTCACCAACCGGTATCACAGTCGACTATGCAATGAGAAACAGAATTTTCTGGTCTGACTCAAAATTGAACCTCATCGAATCTGTCAATTGGGAGGGTTCTGATCGAATGATTCATTTGAGTGGAGGTTAGCATTGAACAAAGCAATTTATTTTTATTTATTTTTTAATTTTTATTATTTAATTTTAGAATATTTGAAGCATCCATTCAGACTCGATGTGTTTGAGAACATTATTTATTGGGTATCCAAACAGGAAGGCGAAGTATCGCGACAGGATAAATTTGGGCGAGGAATTCGCAACGTCATAAGTAAAGATGTAAGCAGTCCGACAGATGTCAAGATTTTCCATCCGCAACGATACAATATGACAGGTTAGTTGAAACCATTGTTATATAAAGCTAAGTAGTAAACAACGAATTGATTTTTAGCGCCGAATCCATGTGTGGCTGCGAATTGCTCGCACTTGTGCGTCTTGATACCCTTTGGTTACCGATGCATTTGTCCTGACAACAGTCATTTGGGATCAACGGGAAAAGTGTGCGCTGCAGGTAATAATTATCGAGTGAAAGGTAAATGGTTCGGAATTAATGATTAATTTTTTTTGTAGCTACGGAGCCCCCGAAATCCGAGCCTTATTTGTGCCAATGTAGGAATGGTGGCCACTGCGTCAACGACGAAAACAACGCAATAACCTGCGAATGCGAAGGAGAGTACAGTGGCAGCTTGTGTGAAATATACGAACCCCAAGTCGCCGAATTGGAACAACACAGAACAAGTAAATTAATAATGTGCATTTATAAATAAAACTTTATTTATTTTACTCTTCCATTTTTTTCTATTAGATTTGGCTGCAATTCTTGTTCCCATTATTTTGCTTTTAATCATCACTGCGTTGGCCGCTGGGTTCTTCGTTTACCGTAAACGAAACCAACGACTCAAACAATCAATTGGACCTCACGCAACCACGAATCAAAGTGTATCCTTCCGCAGCGGAACAAATGTCGAGTTCGGTTCTGCGGGATTCATGAATAACGGCTTCGAGCAGAGAAACGCGGTAAAATTTCGCTATTGCTCTCAAACGATACACGTTTTCTCATTTATCTTTTCATTTACTAGGAACCCATGGATTCCGAGTTCCACGTGACAGATCCGAAGACAATTGACATTAGTAATCCTTTGTACGACGCGTTTTCAAACCTCGACGGAACCCCCGTGTCGAACAGTAAAGTGTACGAGGTTCCCGATGCCTATCCACCGAAGAAGGGTGGATATTCGTTCGAAGTTGAAACACAAATAGAACCAAGTTCAGCTGTCATCGCACCATCGAGTGTAATCCACAGGAGTTCACCGCAGATACACATAAGGCAAACTGCGTTGGATCCCACTTCTGTCGATACAGATAAAGATACGGCGAAGTTGGTGGAAGAAGATAAGTCTGAATGCTAACAAAATCAGGCACATAAAACATTGTGAGAAAAAAAAAAGAAATTTTAAAAAGTTGATTTACATTTATTAACATAGAGAAAAAATATTTTTTTAAGTGACATGAATGAATTATGGGATTGTACAGAGTGTTTTGTTTTTCTTTTACCTTCTCTTCTTCCTCTTTAAAAAGTAATTTTGGCTGAAATTTTTATTTTTAAATTTCTA
>JAQFZP010000081.1:0-68115 GCA_034695745.1 Geophilus truncorum | reverse complement strand
AAGGAGTTTAAAAGATATCGCATGCATAGGTCCAGCTCTGATAGATTAGTAGATGTGAGCAAAAAATGAAAAAATGAAAAAATGACCAAATGGTAAGTGTACAGTGACTGTCAAAACTCTCTCAATGATGGAGACAGTTGGCTTAAATCTCAAATAACTCAAAACTGGTCAAACCAAGACAATTGTCAATTTTTTTTTAAGAAACTACAACATTTTAGCTGCACAATGATGCATTTGACTTTATTGATTTGTCAATTTAAAATTGTTCTACAATTTTTAAAAAAAATTAAACATTGAGACACTTTTGTCTCTGACATTGATACACTTTTGTCTCTGACATTGATACACTTTTGTCTCTGACATTGATACACTTTTGTCTCTGCAAAACTCTTAAGTTATACAGGACATGATGATAAAAATTTAAAATTAACAACAAATAATGTGTAGTTTGCATGCTAAAACACTCATTCAGCAAAATAAAAGCAGTAGAAAGAGTTAAAATGTTACTGCTCTGAATGTGTTTTATGAGCTGAACAGCTGTTTAGCTCAAAAAGCAACCTTTAGAGCAGTAAGCTGAAATTGTGCAGTACAAAAACAGTTGGTAGAGCTTTGAAAGAAAGTGGTTTGAAGGCAGCTGGGAAATAGAAAGTCCTCAATTGTCTCAAAAAGTGAAAATGGCAAGGTTTGAATTTGCTCAGTGATAGATTAGGAGATGTGAACAAAAAATGAAAAACTAATCCAAAGTGTGTAGCTTTGCCATTTGCTCATTTTTGGGACAATTTTCTGAAATTTAATTAAGTTTTTTTACAAAATATATACAAGTTACTTTCAAAAATTAAATTTTGCATTGTTTTTAAAACTTTTCGTAATTATTGAAAAAGTTTAGTTTAACCTGTAACCACCAGATGGCGTTACTGTCACACAACAGCGCCATCTGTTAAATAAAAGTTTTAAACTAAAACTTTTGGCTGGGAAAGCCTTTTTCCCCCCCAAAATTTGCACACGTAACTTGAAATTAATTGAGGCACCATCTATTGAGAACTAATTGAATTTTATTCAATTTGTTCAATTCGTAATAAATGGCGCCACAATCGACTCATTTGCATAGATTTTTTATGGCACTTTTGAAATCCAAAATTAATAATTTCGCGCAACATGTGTATATGTTTTTGAAAAAGGCGTATTAAAAATTTTAATTTTTTAGTAAATTTTAATAAGCCTTTTTATTTTTAAACTACATTAAAAAAATTATTAATAAGCCCCTTTTTCCATAATTTTTCCTTAAATTTTGAAATATTAATTAATTTTGGCATTTCAAAAGTTCTGTAATTTTTGTATGCAAATGAGGTAGTTTCTATTAACTAATTTTTGAACTAATTTTTTTAACAATGCAAAATTAAATTTTAGAAAGTAATTTGTGTATAATTTAAACTCCAGAATACGGTATCTGTAAATCGTAATTGGGAATAGAGCCTACATAAATTGTTTTTAAATTAATGAAGATAAAGCAATTTCTTATTTCTTCACACATCATAACAAAACTTTTTATTAGAAAAGATCAGATGATTACATTCTTGAAAATTTAGTTTTTGTTACCATAATTACCGTAATAAGTTTGTTAAATATAATTTTCAAAAGCTAATTTATAAATAATTTGCACGCCATATTTCAATTGCCAGAATTGTCGCTGCCTAAATATGGAGAAAAAAATTAATCAAACTACGATCATTATAAGTACCGTACCGGTAAGTATATTTGTATACTTTTTGTTGTTGTTGATTCTCCTTCAGTGCTGTCAGATAGGATAATGTCGTCTGCATTCCAACTAACTGCTCTTCCGCTGCTAATGCTACTCAATTCACTGGCCCTACTTTCCGCACCTTCGCTGAAGAAACTAGTGGTATCATCACCACTCGAGTGGTCCACTCGACTGTGTGGATTATCTCCAGCACCGGTCAAGTTCCTAAACAACAAATTTATATACCGGTACTGTACTTTATTGTAGTTAAATTGAGCGTCATGAGTTTTTATTACTACTGTACCCGTTTACTTCTTCAGCACCTCCAATTGCTTGGTCCGATTTGTTTTCTTCATTTGCGTCATTTACTTCAGTTGCTTGATCTAATTTGCTTTCTTCATTGGAGTGTAGTTCCGCTGTGGTCACAATGCCCATATTTCTTGCTTTTTCTTTTTTCAAATTCGTTTCAACATTTTCCAACACGTATTCGGTCTTTTTGACTATGTTGGATACAACACTTTCTAATTCGTCTTCTGGCACAGTGTCCATCGCAAAACTTTCTTCCTTGGTTCCGCCATCTTCTAAACGCTTATAATCACGTACTACCGTTTGCATTCGATTTACATCACAATCATGCTCATCAATTGTAATATCCTCCTAAACAATAGTAAGAATAAATAAATATAGACTACCATACAGTAATTAAATAAATGAGAAACTTTTTACCCCTGACAGAAAATAGCCGCATTTAGCGCATGACACTGAATCCTTTACATTTTTATGCAACTAAACAAAAATTACGAGAATGACATTATATTAGTACACTATGATGTGCATATTTGAGCTATTCTACAAGCTACTTACGTGTTCGTTTCGAATATGTTCAGTTAAATTCTCTTGACCAGCCGCCATGCAGAATGGGCATGTTTTATTTTTAGATTTGTAACAAGCAAAGAATTTCTGAATAAACGAGAAAATTCTTATCGAGCAGACCAGAACCAAGGAATTCCATTTTCTTCTAAACGACGCATTTTGTCCAATGTTGCAGTACAGAAAAAAACATATCACCATCAATTCGGTAATGCTTATTGCATTAAGAGACTCCCGTAAGGCTTCGGTGGAAAAGTTATGACAGCTACTAAGATGATTTTCGACGTCTTCTACATCAATATCGCAGTCGCACACGTGGCAGTGCAGTTTTTCAGACGGATTTTTCTCTGCCATGAGAAAAGGTATATTGCTGGCGACAAAATGTGATCTTAAAGGCCAGTCAACCTTTCTCGATGGCGACGAAAGCGATTGTGAAAAAGAATGGTAATGGAATATGCAAATTAAAATTGTCAATTGTCAATTGACCAATGATCAGAAGCTTAGTCATAATCACGTTGTACACTACCTATGACGTCTTAATGTCGGGCGTCGGGCGTAATGGTAACTAATTTTTGAGAGCATATATTTAAAAAAAAAAAAATGGCAACTTGATTGCTCTAGTACTTATTGTTACCAAGCCGTTCTCTGTTTGTGTTAAACGTGCTCATTTAACAGTTTTAATATAAAATATTACTTTATTTCTGTACTTCCCTAATTAAACATTACATTATAAAGTATACTAAAGTAGTCATCAACAAACAAAAGAATTGTACGGTACATTGAAAAAAAGAAAATTATATTTATCTAACTTAATTTTGACTTTTTACTTTATTTATAACGCCTCGTTTCGCCTAGTTTTGTTTTTTTAGAGAAATCTCTCCATCGCTGCATTCGTCATCACCTTCGCTGGGATTGGTGTCTACACTTTTTCTAATAACACATAATTATTTACAAAAATACTGTACAATATACCGTACCGTAATCTATGCATACTTCAAAAGCTTCTTTTTGTTTTCTTTTCCTTCTTTCTTCTGTGATTTTTTAAAATACACAGTTTTCCTTTCACGCTTTTCATCAAAAGTTTCTTCTGACATGCTTAAATTTCCTAAGTTTGGTAATAACTCGGACAGAGCGGCTGAGATATTTCCACATTGACTGCTGGCCTGAGTGCACCTCCTAAAATAACAGAACAATAAAAATAATATTACGGTACCGTAAACACTTGACAGTATTACATCACTACCATACGGTACCTATTAATTAGTTGTCGTCCAATAAAAGTGCCATGTCTTTTTGGTAATTTTGCTTTCTTACAACTTCCTTCTGCGTTGGTAGTGCAAAGACTATTTATATTGTGGTTGTTAAATGCGTCATCCTCGGTGCTCGATCCAGGTTGATGATCGGATTCGTCGGAGTTTACTTCTTTCCACGCTATAACGCAGACGACGTTGTAAAGTACTTGTATTTACAACAACTATTTATTCGAATTAAGCATAACAATGATTCTATCAACCTGTTCTTGTATGTTTTGGTTCTCTGTGATAATACCAGAATGAATTGTCCCATTTGTTCGGACTGCTGTCAGGATTTTTTCTACGACAAATAAACAAGTGTTATTCAGAAATTAAAATTCGAATTTAATGCTGTTACAAACCGTTTGTTCTTTTCGAAAGCATCGATGGACATTTCTTGTTGTTGAAAGCTATTTTGGGTATTGTATATGTTTGAGAAAAAAATAATTATTTGCTTGTTGCTTCCATCTGAAATATAATATAAAAAAAGTATAATTTTTTATTAAATTTTACACTGCCTTGATGCCTTCAAAATTACGGTAAGTTAGCATTTTCCTGGTTGAAAGAATGAATAATGAATTTTTAAAATAAACGGCAAATTACCTAATCCAAGATGTTCGTCGGAAATGTTTTCGTTTTTGTATTAGCTAATCTTGTCGTCGTTATTCTGATTTTTCCGTTATTGTATTATTCAAATCTAGACCTTATTCTGATTATACCGTCCTTGCACAAGCCGACATCTGTGGAGAAAATGTTCAATTTAAACAAAACATCAGCATACAGTACGGTATTATTACGTATCACAGAATTCTTTTCTCATTGTCGTAAACGCATTTTTCTCAATTGTTCAAAGAACTTTCTTCTTTAGTGTTTCGACTCCATCGTCTCTTTTTTTCAGCTCATCGAGCAGATAAATGAATTAAGATGTAAATAAGAAATAAGAGTCAGATTATGTAATATGTTTGACGGTGGTTAGGTTTCACCACCGAGCGCGAGCGCCACGTGGGAAGCAATTCCTTCGGCGATGTTCATGTCGTCTCAACTTTTTATTTGACGGCATTATGTATTATTATTATATTATATTATTATTATCATAATAAAATGTTTCGATCTTAGTCAGTACATAAATAATATATTGGTTTTTCCTTATTTGTATTTATTTAAACAAGTAAAGTCAGACTTTCTGACTTCTGTAGATATAATCCGATCACGTCCAATTTGCTAGACTGAAACATACAGTCCCCAAGTATTTTTCCTGAAATGATGCAAAGAACTGAAAAAGAATGAATGGCACTGCAAGTCAAGCACTTATAAATTCAGTAACGAGTCAAAGACTGATTTCTACTATTTCTTTAAACAGAACTCACTTTTCATGCTTCCAGCCAGTCGTCACACTCAAGACCAATCCTCTTCACTATCATATGCAGTAAATATCAAGTGTCACTGCCTTTTTAGCAAACTGATCACGAACACGCAACACATGGTAAACATTCCAATACATTAATGACACTGAAAATGCCTTCATTTTTTTGCAGATTGCAAAAAAAAGTTTGCATCGGATCAAAGAGAAAAACTTCAAATTGCTGCTACATTGTGGCGCCACAGGAGCTCGACAAACTTGGTTGCAAAGACAAAAGATTACTCGATGGCAGAAAGAAATTGCTTTTAGCATCACTCACGAATAAATGGATTTATGCACTCAAACTCGTTCCAAGTTATTTTTATTTCTAGAAAAAAATCTGTAAAACTTAACGTTTCATTTACTCAACATCAACTGATTCATAATTTACAATTTTTCACAGATTAAACTGTTAGGAATATAAACTTGGAATGATAAATGGTTATCATTACAGTAATGACTAATGAAAAAACAGTACTCAAGCAATAATAACCTCTAATTCAATCAAAATATCAACCTCCTTCGTTCATATTCACAACTTAGCACAATTTTCTTCTCTTGTAACTCACGCGGTTCTTTATGTACAAACAATTTAACACAAAGTAAAAAGTGCCATCAGCTTCAGCTTCGAAATTCTTTCCATCTCTCCAATGATAATTTTCTATTCTATTTATAAAGTGAAAATATCAACATTTTCAACGGTTGAATTGATGAATGCAAAAATTGGAAACTGGCACTTTGCATTTGCGCTGTTTTTGATCAATAAATCGCATTTCCCTCTGTAGCATTTTGAGTCAATCAACGTTAGACACCTCTCCCTAAAAAAATACTCCCAGTTTTTTTTTTCACAATTGAATTGTCACGTGCCAATTAGGATGCGTTGTTCCGATAGCCCCTTCTTGTTTCTGCCGCCCGCAATGCAATTAGCAGTGAGTTTTTTGCGTCCTCACATCTAAACACTTTTCTTGGTTAAATCTCTTCAGTGGAAAAAAAAGGGGGAAAAAATTGAAAAAATATAGATATACACTTCTTCATTTCCTAATTTAATTAATTAATAAAAACAATTCACCTCGATTCACTTTCCTTCTTTTTTTTTTGTTATCTAACAACCGTAAATGATAAAAAATTGCATCACAGAAGTTGGAATTGAGATGAAATCTCATCCAGCATCCTCACTCACCGTCTCTTTGCTTGGCCTGAGTCTGAGTCTTTGTCTTTGTCGTCCATTTTATTACTATTTAGTTGAGCATCAATGTCGCTTCACTTGTTTGATTTTTGCAGCTGCCACGTTTAAAAAAAGGAGGGAATTTTCATCATCTCAATATGAAAAAAAAGTTTCGTATAAAGATCCCTGCCAGTCAATCAGTGGAAACGAGTTTTTTTTTCTTCCTCATCTTCTTTTATTCTACTGCACATTCTTAGAACTTGGCGTCAAGTAAATGTCCAGGTGAGCCATTCATTCTGCTAGTAGGGTTTATGTGCACTTCTGTCATGTGTTCAAACACCATCACCCCTGAGGGTGTATTTCCTGTCGATTCATCCGAAGTCACGTGATAGGTCCTGCACGGCACACCGACCATTGAATTGCACGACGGACTCGACGGCATTTGATTGGCCAATTCCAGTATATTATCTTGATTTTCACTAAGAAGTGCAATTTCCCTACACCGATGCAGAGTTACGAGGCCACGCAAAAAGGCAAAGAAGACAAGAGAAATGATAAAGATGCAGGCATGTTAATAACATTCGGTTCTGAATCGTCGTTCAAGGAATACCGCTTTTAATTTGCATTTTAAAATTGGTTTAAATTAATTTTTTTTTTAAATTTCACGGTTCAATAATTTTAATTTACCGGCACCGCCAAGAACTTGGGCATACTTTGAACGACTCGCTTTCAGGAAACACAAACTTTAAAATGAGGAATTTTTATAAAGGACTGAAAATAAATTTAAAAAAAAATAAAATAAAAAAAATTGTCAAAGCAAAAGATTAAATTAGAGATTCAAAATTCGAAATAAACTACAGCTACAGCTGCGTTAATTGCAAAACAAAGAAATAAAGATAGATGGTCTTTACAACGTTAATTTTAGTGTTATACAGTATTGTATTTCTACAAATATGTTGTTTACCTATAGTGTCCCGTTTGGTTGGCAAATGGTGTGGGTTTCAATGAGTATAAAAACACTCCAGTTGCAACAAAAGTGAAAGATAAAATGTACAAGGCGTGAAACTGTAAAAAAGAAGGGAAAAAAAAACATAAGTTAAAGTTAAAGTGGTTTTACTAGAGCAAATTTTGTAACAAGTGGGAGGATAGAATGGGATCCGGTGTTTTTCCCTCCTCCTTTTTCTTCCTTATTGGTTGTGGAATGGCGATGAGGAGGAGCAGGTGGCCAGATTGCTAGGATAAAAATTTATGTGTGCAATTTAGTGGTTCGTTTCATTGATATCGGGACGAACAAAAGCCAAATTGAAGAGAGGGCAAAACTAAGAACCAGTTTAGTTTTTTTCCTTTTTTTTTTTTTTTCTTTTTGTGTTTTCATCCTTTTCGGGAGCAATAAATTAGTTGGTGGTGGTACAAAAGATCTCGAGCAACGCCTGATTTACGGGCAACATGAGACTTTTCATCAGCCACAACTCCCGTGTTCGCGGATACAAATCCGATTACACTTCTCTGACACGGAAAACACCTCGCCATGATTATACCATTGATCAACAATATCCGTATCACGAAATGAGCTCCTTGCTGCTTAATCCTGCCCTTACTCAATTTCCTTTCAATTTTAAACATTATTCCAAAGGCTGAAAGGAGAAGAGAAAATCAATCGGAAAACACTACTACAGTACATCTACCACATTACCGTATTTTTATTTTACCCACCTTGTATTGAAAAAGAAAAACTCCTATTAAAAGTGAATAAAAGTCAGCAGACAAAATGGAGAGGTTGACTGCTGTAGCGCTGCTTATCCTCATAACCACTGGCATGGTAGAGTAGAGGAAAAAGAGGCAAACGGCAAAACTGATTACCAGGGCCACTGAAATAACAAATAGAATTACACTCCTGTTCCATCGGTTCTAGTGCTAATATTGTTAGTAAAGGGTTTTCAAGATGGCGCAACATTAATTCTTAAATCGAATTTCACGTTCGAAGTCGAAGACAAATTCAACTTTAATACATCTTTTTTTCTCCCTTTTCTTTTTTTTTTAAATATAAATGGAAAAGAAATGGTAGGATATTATTTCGAAATTACGCTCTATTTTAATTAAGGAAAAGTTTACTTATTAAAATTAAAGTTGCGGTTAAATCTTTTTTCCTTTCTATTTTAACGCGGTTCTACGTAATACAAAGTGAAATCTTTTTACGCTCTATATTTCAACGCATTCGCTTGTAATTTTCAACGAGACTGACTTAGTGAGAAACTAATTCTCGTATCACATTTGCAAAACTGTTGTAGTAAATCAATTAAATAGGTACAATTTAAAGTCTCTCACACCAACTTAGAACGTCTTTAAATTTTTAGAAAAAAAGAATAATAATAATCATAATAATAATAATAATAAAAATAACTTTTAATCAATATTTTCTTCCGTTATTTCCCATCACCATTTTCACTTCCCAAATCAAAATGTAAACTTTGTCGTTTAAAAAAAATACAGGGAAAAAAAAAAAAAGAAAAAAAAAACCTGCAAATGCCAATAGATAGGGGACTGATTTCTAACCCTCCTTATCAGCATAAATTGAACTTGTGTCGAGACACAAAATTTTATCTACACAACATGTGCCATTAACATTCGAAAACAACACGCAACGTCATTGCACGTCAAGCCATGGCAATTAAAACGCAACTTCACGTGCATAAAGATAAAAGGAGGCACCAAAATGAAACTTTGTTTTGATTTCAACACCGTTTTGAGCTTAGAATGAAAAATCGTCGTTCAAAGTCCACCAGTGTAACTGTCAATTACAATGTGCAGACAGAAAATACTAAATCCCAGTCATTTATAACATTTTTTCGGATTTTTTTCGAGAATTTACCCGAAAGGATTTATCTGAACAAAAAAAAAAAAAATAAAAAAAAAAAATTGTCGTGACTAAGTTGCATTATGCATAATTGCTACAATCAGTCATTACATTTCAAGTTTTCAACTGATAAGAGTAATGACGGTAGTGAGTGATGTAGAAATCCTTTTCAAGCAGACCAACAACAAATTAGGAGACCATTAACCCCTTGGATGTGTAAATGACAGCTGGCACAGGTTTCCAAAATACGTCCCAAGCAAACATCATGCCAATGATGCAATTAATGTACTGGCCACCAGTGAATTGCTCGGGTTATTAAATCCTTTAATTACGAACAAAGAAAAACATAAAATGTTGCTCAACAAACTCCAATCAGTCGAGCGATCAATAAAGTTGTGTAGCCTCCAGTAAACTCGAAATCAGAGAACCCAATCTGCAAACAGCACACATTTTACCCGTAAAGAAAAAAAAATGAAGACGAACGAGCCAAAATTTATTTCTTTTCATTTCGAAAACAAAACCGACTTCTCTCTTTCATCTCGCTTCATTATCTTTTGTTCCTAAATGGAACTTTTCGCTCATTTCACCTTACTACTCCCTCCTCCCATTCCCAATCCCCGTCACCCTGCCGTTGCAATTAGCTCTATGTTTGTGTTTGTGTGTGATAGAACTCGAGTGTGGAGTCTGCCATGTGATAAAACCAATCTCGAAAAAGCAGAAAAAAGAAAAAAAAATATGGCAGCATCCTCACTCGCACTCGCACCAAAACCAAATAAATAAATAAAAATGGACAAACCCAATTTCGCACGCTTGACATTTGATTTGGAAATGAACAAACCGTTTTTGACGCGTGTCAAATACAACTCGACCGCATAAAAATTAGACTTCTCGATACAGAAAAGCTAACGAAATGCCCACATAAAGTTCCATTTAAAGTGTGTTGTTGTTTCGTGTTGTTTCTATCTCTTCCCCCAAAGTATCCACTTTTTCTCCCGCAACATTCAATAAAATAAAAAAGAAAAGAAAAGAAAAGAAAGAGAAAAAGAAAAAAGAAAAAAATGGCTACCGATACAATCAGACCGGGGTTTTGTGCGTTCAATGAAATCAACTCATCCTTTCAAGTGGATTTAAGTTAGTAGAGAGGAAAAAAAAGAGAAGCCACTCGTATCGTAGCGACCACGGCGTGAAACTCATCTCGCCCTAAAAACGCCCGCGCTCCAAATTAGGCGCGCGGGGCATATTCACTGCGGGTATAATTCAATTTCGGATTTGGCGCCAAGTCTTTCCTTCTCCTTCTTCTTCTCCTCCTTTTACCCCTCCCCGCTCTTTTCTCTACGCACATCTCTCGCCTGCGAAGCAATCCGTTCGGCATACAAAACGCAGGCATTAGGCGTTTCCGAGACGGTGGCCGATGGGCGCGCAGGGGAACTTCACTTCGCCCAATGGCCCCTCGTAAAACGTGGCTAATCTGACAGGCTTTGGCACAGTGTTGGCGCACCCCGGGAAAAGATCTCGAAACAAATAAAAGAAAACTCACCTATTTGCCACTGTTCCCATCGAATCACAGCCACTTCCTGCCGTTCCAAAATTGCACTGTAAAAATACATTTTGCATCAACATTTATTTTAAAAATATATTTTCCCAAAATAAGAATAAAAATAAAAATCAAACTCGATAAAATAAACCTACAGTTGAATTCCATTGATGACGCTGCCAAAAAGACCCAGCATGCCTAGAAACTCGATGCAGTCGTGCATTTTCACAACAAATTCCTCTGCAACGTTGGAGATCCCGTAAAGCGTCGCACCAGACAAACACAACATGTCTCCTAGCAACCGATCGTTCCCTAAAAAAGAGAAAATAAAAATAAAAAATAATAGAAAAAAATATTTCAAAAGACAGTTAAGTGTGGACAGGGAAAAACACTCAGAATGCTCGAAATACTTTTGATGGGAAATATGGCAAAAGAGAAAACTATTTACCTCTAAGAATCTTGATCGAGAAATAAAAAAAAAAAAAATGCAAGAGAATTAGGAAGGAAGGTGGGGGTAGCTAAACATATTTCTTTCTTTATGCTTGATTCGAAGCTACCCCTCGAGGGAAAAAGGCACAAAGTGGCTTACCATGTATATAACCTCAGTTTCAATTTTAAATGGGAGTTTATATTCCGATGGGAATCGAGTTAATTTGTTCCATGAATGTAGAAGAGAATTTTCTCATGCAAATGGAGGTGAAACTTCCCTAAACCATGAATAATTTGCTCGCGCTTAAATCTCAAAAATAGGGGGAAGTTTACCTACGTTCGGCCTTAATCTGCCGCGATCGAGCTCATAAATGCAGTCATCGACGCGCAACGCCTCTATTATTTTTTTTAATTTTTCAAAATATGTACAGTACAGTATACAAAAACTGCTCCGTTCTTACCTCCGACTCCTCCTCTGCCTTCGTCCACGTCAGCCCACACGACGCATCCGACTCCGATTAAACACACGCCCACTCCTAGAATGTGCACTATTTTGTATCGGATTTTGAGAAAAATCCAGGATAAAGCCAAAACTGTGGGAATCGAAAAGCAGTCGAGCAGCTGGAAAAAAAAATCAAAAATAAATCGAATGATTAAAAAATAGCACCGTATCTGGAAGCATTTTCTTATTTCTTTCATCTATCGCCTTTAGCATTACGGTCTCTCTCATTTTAATCATTAAAAAGGTTTGGATTGATTCAGTGAGGTGACTTCAAGCTTCAAGCTAGTTGGCAACAGTGAATTTTCATTGGATGTGTTGGAAATTTAAAAATTTAAATGACTCGTCGTTCAATACTTTCTGTATTATTTAAATAGTATGATTTTAGCTGCCACACGAATCTCACTGCAATAATAAATTTCAGACAAAAAAACAAAAAAAAAAAAAACAAAAAAAAAAAAACAACTAAATACATCCCTCACACTAAACACGTATTTAGGAGCATTACAGTATACACTAAGCAGTGCTGTTGTCACTGCAACTGAAATTTCACATCTGATGGAAACACAAAGCAAAAACTTTTGTTTACTCATACTGTTATATTGAATTAACAATCCATCAAACTACACAATAATTTCTGTTTCCCATCATGTGTTTGCCAACTTCACAGATGCGACCATTTCAATTTCAATCAATGTGAACGAAACATTCGATGTCGTATGCATTGCTTAACCGGCCGGAACAATAGTAATCTGAAATTCTGCAATCCGAATTAACAACGTAAAGCGAGTTGCTGACTTATCCAAAAGTTAGTTTCATTGGCTAAAATTATCGACTAAAACGACTGCCATTGGCCGATAACTTGAGTTGTCTTGCAACGACACTTAAGTCTAAATCGATACACGTCACACACAGAACCCACTTTTGGGTTTGTGCGCGTGTAGATCGAACAAAACTGGCAACGAATTATTCAGTTGACTGGTCACCTGACACTGATTGAAATCCCCAGTACCACACACTGACAACTACTAATGGCGCCAGCTTCACTCATTCATGGACAAATTCCATTAACTAAAGAGATTGCCAGAGGTCGCCAACCCGCCAACCCGCACAGTCATGCAGCCAAGCCAGCAATGAGGTGAAAAGGCGGTGCTTTTATCAATCTTGCCTAAAACAAAAGTGAAGCCAAGTCTTATTTAAAATTTACAACTGTGCCGTGCAAACAAAATCATTACCATAACAAACTGCAACTTTTATAAAACCGCGTTACAAATTTTTAATATATTTTAGTCATAAAAACAATAGATAGTCATATGGATAAAGAATTTTCAATATTTTTTTACGTGTATTTTCCAGGGAAAAGAATCTTTTATCTTTTTCTTTAAATCGGCAACCAACTTCATTATCAAAAAGAACTCGCAGGCATTTAAATTAGGAAGATGAGAAGGAGTAAAATAGAGGAACGAAAGAAAGAAGAGTCGGAAAATAGAGTCGCTAGAGGGCGCGCTACTGATGACACCAATCGACGACTGCGATTGCGATGCTGTGCTGTGCTGTGCTGTACGGTTTACAGAAAAGGGAAATTAAAGACAAAATCCCGGGGCAGAACAGACTCCCACTAAATTACGACACACTCATTACTCAAGATTAAAGAATGTCACTAATTAAAGGACAAATAAATACACCCAAATGGTGGCTGCCAGAGAAACTAGAAAAAAAGGAGAAAAAGAAAATATTACCGCGCGTTTATCGCCTAGCCACCAATTGGGGTCTTGGACCCAATTAGGGTTTGCATGTTTTTTTACTGTATCGAGGGCAAAAGGGTTAAATACAACTTTCTTTTTTCATTAAAGATGCAGTAACCCCAATATTTTCAAATTAGCTTTTCCTTCTAGCTAAACTGTTATACGTCAATTTACATGAAAAGCTCCACTTGTTTTTGTTAGTAGCTCTCTCTCTCTCCTCTCTCAGACATTTTTCCTCATTTATAGTGCACCATTAAAGAAGGGACAAGTTAGCATTTTAGCATCTTAAGCAGTAGTAATAAATTTCCAAATGCGATTCACTAAATTAGATATAAATAGAATAGTAACGATGGCTATTTTTCCATGTCATTTTCAATTTATTTAGAAGAAAAAAAAATCAATAATCTTGTAGTAAGAAAAAGAAAAAGAAAATAATATGTACATAGCTCCAGAGGGAGCTTTGAAATCCAGTGCTATTCACGTGTTTTCGCACCCATTTTAGCAAATAGTCTGCTTTGAGATACAAGATATCACCCGCCTGGTGCTACACAAAATGGGGATTTTACGTGATCCTCGCTCATGCAGCTCAAGTATATGGCGCAAAAGGAAAACGCGTTCCTTCTCACTTTCTTTAATCAGGTGTTTGTCGAGGAAGGAAATCAGCCATTCCTCTTTTCGTTGCCAACCAAGCCAATCATTTGAAATTGTAAACGACAGCGCCATTCTTTCTGCATTCTCATTTCAAAGAGAAATTAGCTAAAAGAACGAAAAACACCCGAGTGTGTTTCGTAAACAAAACGAATCTTTCAATCGCAGAAAATAAAAACTTGATTATGCAAGCTTCATTTCTATCAAATAAATTCCTTTATTTTCATTTCTCTTTGAAGAAACTGAAAGAGAAATTCTATCGACTGTCAAAAACTGGAATGTTAATACTAAAATCCCCAAATTTTCATTTTCAACATCACGTTAATGCAATTCTAAATTGCTTTTGCATAATATTCATTAACTTTAATATTTTCAAATCAAAGTTTCTACTTTCCACTTAATGAATAACACAAAGCACATTTGAAACGTCTAAACTCATGTTAAGAGTTATGCAAAGCAGAAATTAAAAAAAATAAAAAAATAAAAAATTCCGATCATTGTTATTTTTTTAAATAAAATACATCTGAGAATATAGATAAACTGTTACTTTTGCCTTTCAGAAAATAATTAAACCTCTTAAGCGCATTGAAACAACTAGCCTCACTTATACTATAAACCGCTTGCAGCAATTGCCGGTTGCACAACTGGACACTTGAGCGAATAAACGCATGAAGCATTCGTTTTCCTCGTGTTAATTGCCTCGCCGTTCATCATCGGAGCATTAAGACGTTCGTGTTGACAGATTCACATCCCCTATCCCACTCCCCCTATTCTTCACATCTCACTCACGCCGTCTCTTCTTACATCTCCTTCCCTTCTCTTCCCTTCCCTTCCCTCCCCCTCACCTCACCTCGCCAACACTCTTCACTTAACTAAGTTAGCTGATTACTCTTTCGCTATTGTTGATGCTTGATTGAACTCGCTACAACGTCGCAACTCCCGATCCTCGTTACAACGTTCCACCTAATTGCTACGCCTAAGGGACCGCGTCGGATCATTAATTGGTGCCGTTTTTTCCTCCTTCCTTTTTCTTACTCCCATTCGAATTGGATAGAAAAACCTCGATTATTTTTCTCCCCTCGTTACAGCGAAACACCATCCAATCATTAATTAGCACCGCCACAGCCGATTTAATAGGATGTTCTCGCCTACTGAGGCGAAAATTTGAATTTCAAACGATCCGTAACTGCACCCCTAACACGCCACGTTAAGTTCCTTGTAGATGCAAGCTGGCGCCACCTAGAGGCTACCTTAATGGATCCTTCCCAACTCATTATAAGCCTAGCGACTCCTCTCTTCACGGAGATACGAATAAAAATGAAATGTTTTCCAGGTAATTTCGCCAGGTTCAATTACACACCCACTTCAAATTGGCAAAAAACAAGAAAATCTCCCTAAAGTAAGTCAAGTTTCCTTCTTAAAATATATTTTATATATTAAATTAAATGTTATTATAGTAACATTTTCTCCTCATTTTTTTAAACAATTTATTAACGTGCGTAAAATTGAAAAAAAAATATACGACGAAATTAAAAGTTGAGTTCAACTTTTATCCGTTTAATTTATCTTTCTTCTGGCCGGTAGCCAGAGTATGTCTGCGGGCAAATTCTGCTTAAATGAAATTACACAAGGACGCCGGTCGACCACTAAACATCTCGTTTAAACGTACCTGCACACTAGTCAGAGTGGTATAGTGATATGCTTTGACCACCAGGTAGTTCGCTTCCACGT
The DNA here is from genome assembly GCA_034695745.1 of Geophilus truncorum. Classification (NCBI taxonomy): domain Eukaryota; kingdom Metazoa; phylum Arthropoda; class Chilopoda; order Geophilomorpha; family Geophilidae; genus Geophilus; species Geophilus truncorum. Next base: position 52,211 of record JAQFZP010000081.1, on the reverse strand, counting down.
CCACCAGTGCTAGTAAAAAGTACTTCCAACCTCTGACGCGCAGAATCGGGATGAGGCCTCGATCTCCGGACCGACACGCCAGACACGTCGTGTACACCATGCACAACAGGACGTAATTGAGAAAACTTTGTGCTGAAAAAGAGAAAAAATAAATAAATAAATAAACAAAACAAAACAAAACAAACAAAAAAAAAAAAAAAAAAAAAAAAAAAGGTAAAACATTAAAGTTAATTTCGGCTATAACTTGAAGATATTGTAAGAGACCCAATTCCCTTACCATGGGATTAAAAATAATATATAAAATGTCTGACGTTATTATCTCCGAGCAAAATCCCCAGGTACTTTAAAGCCATAAAGCTAACATAACCCTTGGTAAATGTTTTTGAGGTTATCGCCAACTAATGTCACAATTTTATTTGCTCTTTTTAAAGAAATCGGTCAACATTCATTTCAAAGAAGATCATTTTACTTCTCCATGGCAACCGCAGATCGCACCCAAGCGGTATCTGATAGGAATTAAGTATGGTGGATGTACATGGAAAAAGAAGCGTCGGTTAGTTTGTAAATAAATTGAACTTGCCAAAGTAAATTATTGCACACTACGAAAATCCTGCACAAACAGGCACAAAAAAAGGCTAAAAAATAAAAAAATAAATTCCCAATGGGCACATTAAACTTAATGTCTAAATTATTTATTTAAAGTTGTGGGAAGCAGTAAAAAACTTGTTTGTTTGTGGTCACGGTATAGCAGTGAATATAAACGTAAGAGAGTCGATGATTAATTTTGAAACTCTTTCCGGTTGTGTAAACTTTGTCCGCAGGGATAGAATTCGAAAGACTTAGTAGCGTTGTCAGGAAAAGAAGAGATTAGTTGAGCAAAAATAATTTATTAAAGCCACACGCAAGAAAGAAACTGCCATCAAATCCAACTTTACACCCACCAGGAGATTAAAGACGAACCACCACATTCATCTTTTGATATTCATTAAAACAGAAAAAAAAAAATATTTTCTTTGACACGATACATTTTTCAAACTAAGTTATTTATACGTGTTGAAGAAGAAGGGAAAAAAACATTCTATGGGAGATATAAATGACGACAATTGAGAAATTTTTAATATATTTCTGGATTTGAATTATCAAGTTTTTCATATGTCAATGTATTAATTTTAGCGTTTAACATGCAAAGTGTCAACATTACTACAACTTAACGAGCGGAAGAATGAAAGTCGTAAAAAAAAGTTTAATAATTTCTTAAAACTTGTTGGTATTCTTTTCGACATCAAGATAGCACTTTTTCTTTATTCTAACCCTAAAGTTTACAACTTGATAAATAATAATAAATCAAACCAATAGATTGTTTGCTTTGCTTAATATTTTTATTTGTCTGTTTATCTTCTTGGCTTAATCTTCAAATCTTACAGTTTTTCCGAGATTGCGATTTTCATTGACAAAGGAACAATTATCCATTGACTTAACCGAAAAAAAAATCGCTATTGGCTGTAGACAGATAACTCTGCAAATGCCACAGAAAGCCAAACATTTATGAATCTTGATTTCAGCAAATAATTATTTTAAGCAAATTTTTGTGCCTCCAGTTTGGGAGATAACTGAGCAAACGAACTGATTAAAGGCAAACGAAACAACTACAGTATTGTTTAAACTGAAAGATAACATTCCTCCAGCAGTTATTTAAAATTGAGAGACTTGAAATGATAATTTTCGTGCAATTTTGTATAGCATGAAGAAAATTTCCTTCTATTCCAGAATATTAGATTGGAGACGCGAGACTCGTTTTTTCACAGGGTTCCATCGATTATGTACATGACAACTTGCATAGCACAGTAATAATTTTTATAAGTTACAGGTCTAACTGAAGACCCCCAACATGACTAGAAATATACAAACTCTAAGTTTTTATTGGTATCCTGCATTTATTTCTTTCTTTTATTATCCTCAATGCACAACCCCCCCCCCCCCACTAAAATCATAGATATTTTTCAAAGCAACAATAAATTTCCTAAGTTTTACAAAAAAAACAAAACAAAAGAGCCTATAAAAATAAATGGAAGAAAATTGATAGAAGTTGAAGTTTCCATTGCAATTACTATTACTTTATATAAAAAAGCTGAAAAGCTGAAAATACTGCTACAAGTTGGTTGCCAAGAAAGTGACGCCGTCATTCTAGCAATGTCCAACAAAATTGTTGGAGCGATTGACTCGCAGAGAAAAAGATCAAGTTTGTTCCGTCTGCGTATTTGCTCACGGCGCCACCTTGATTTATATGATAATCCTCACGTCACTACACGCGTCACGAAGAAACAACTCATACCCCACTCGCTACAGAACACCCTTCACCCACAAATAGGTTGGCAAAGACGTCACGAAAGTCGTGAAAGAAAAAGAAATAAAAAGCACTTGCAGGAAGGATCCAGACAAACATACAGTATAAGAGAAATAAAATAATGAGTGGGTTGTGCATTCCGTTCATTGCACATTCCATTCCTGTGAGCGTCTCCTAAATCTCGAGCTCTTGTCCAAAAAGACGTTTAACTTGCAAGAAAAAAAGAAAAAAACCACGACCGAATTTCTTAAAAGCGGAGCGTAAACAAATGAAATTTCACTTAACCGCATTTCTGTTTTTCTTGCAAAACGTTGAGTAGGTTGTATCAATTTCGCTCTTTATTTAATGCTCCCCTATATCCATCCATTTTTTAAATTAAAAACAAATAAGTTAAAAAGACAGCGTATACTGTATTCACTGCGAGACTGCAATACAGTAAAACAAAAACAAGTATCAACATGAATGCGGGAAGTCGAGTGCAATGCATCTTCACCAGTCAGTCATTTTTTGCTTTTTACATTTTCTTATTTTTATTTTCTTATTCCTATTTTGTCAACAATCTTCATTGAGTTCACTTGAATTATCTTCTTTTCCCAAAAACTTTTGTGACGTTAAGCAAAGTGGAAATAAAAAAACATGAGGCGGAGGAAAAGAGAAAAAATAAAAATAGTACAGAGCAAGGTAAAAAAAAAAAAAAAAAAAAAAAAAAAAAAAAAAAAAAAAAACAGAGAAACTTGGAAAAGATTCTCCAACTTCCTCCCCATCCAAACACCATATCGCTCCATTCAACAGTACACAAAACGAAGAATAGCGATAAAGGGAAATGAAACTCTACTCAACCAAACAAATCCAAGATAAAAAAAAATTAAAAATAACTAAATTATTCAATAAAAATATTTATGAAAAACAGGTGCAAGAATTTTGCCTCAAGACGAAAATTTAATAATAATATTGTACTCTTATACAACAATTGCAGCTTGAATTAAAAAAAACAACTTACAGTTAGTAGAATTAACGGTTTCCTGCCTTTGTGATACCTTAGAAGTGAACACGAACAAACATTGGACACCCAAGCTCGACAGAGCTTAAGTAGCTAAGAGAATGGCGTGAGAAGTGTCATATGTCTAATGAACAGAACAAACAACAAAAACAAAACTATGAAGTAAGCTTAGAACTATTTTTTTCTGGCATTAAAAAACACGATTAAGGAGTTTTTATGCAAAAAGTAGAGAAAAATTTAATGGTCAATAAAGATTTCGGTCCTTTATGGGTTATCTTGAGCAGTGTTGACTGCATTTCCAAGAAAAGTGACGACAAGCACTGCATTTGCTGCAGACAATTACATGTAGGATGCAATGCAGTTAAGTTAAGGGCCAGCAAATCCTACTTCCCCTCATTACTACTGATGAGCACATTTTGACCAAAATTCTATTGTAAATTTACTCGTATTATTGCTGCAACAGTTAATTTCAAGTTTCTTTATTCACTGCTGAATTTCTGTTGTTATTTATTTTCGGAAGGCGACCAGTTGAAGTCGTAGAATAGATTTTTCTAACTAATTGATTTCAAGGGGTCAGAGGCTGTCTTCCTTGATTGACTGGGGTCGTTACAGGTGAAGAGACGCTAATGAACCCCGCGCGTCCCAAGGCTTTGGGCGAATTCTCGAGGTCTGAAAAATGTAGGAAGAATGAAACCATCGATCCTCGCGCCATCACCGAGAGAATTTATGACGAGGACAAATCAGAACTGTGGTGTATTACCAATTGCACAGAGTTATTATTCATTCGGCGACGTGATACGGAGGCACAAATTGAAATTTACTGAAAGTGAACGCTTTCTCCGCCATTCTTGAAGCGTGACTCCATCTCATCAGATTTATTTGCAGGTACCCATAAAAAAAAAATGCTTCCCACATTCACTTTAAATTATTTAAAGATGGTTCAACTATAAAATCTATCATTTTATAAATCCAAATTTTTTTAAAAAGAAAAATAACCCTCGTAAACTGGCAACTGCTAAATTTTATATATTTAAAAAAAAATTTAATCTCGCACCAAATGTATAAATTTAGTGCGATCCGCGTTGCAACGTCAACTCGAGTATTTGTTTATCTTGCCGATTTAGTTCTGTCGAATCGATCGATGAAAATTGAATGCCATCGTCAATATTTCAACGCCTCACGACCGAGTTAGCGTTCATTTGCGCACCGTTCACATCCCATGGACTTGCCATCTCTCCTCCGGCCAATCACATGACTTCTTATTAAATCCACGGGGGATAAAAGCACAAAAAATAAAAAATAAAGTCGAGTTCGAGCTACAATCTTCAATCAGATTGCACTAGCGATGTCACTTGCACTCGACAAACATTCGTTTAAAAATATGTGCTTTGTAAAAATCTTGTTTATGTTTCCGTAAATTTAATAATCAAACGTTACAAACCGATATTATAAACTCGCACGGCCTAAATCAAATGCAACAGATCTTTTCTGACGTCTCAACGAATTCCCTACTGACTTACGATCCACGGCGTCTCCCAAACGGACAACAGAAGCAAGTGAGCGGATCGGACCACGCTCACTGAAACAAGCAAAGCGGGGTGGGATGGGGTGGAATGAAACTCACGAAAAATAAAATAAAATAAAATAAAATAAAAATAAAGGAAGAAGAAAAAGAAGAAAAAGAAGAAAAAAAACTGCCATCTTTTATTTCTCCAGCCCATATTTTTTTATGGCGTGAAGATATGTGGTTATTATAAGTTTATTCTTTTTATAGTTTTTAAAAAAATGTATATATTTGCAAAGTAAACCATTACCGTAAAAGAACGGTTGGTTTGTGCAGCCCCTTGCGCTTTGCTGCATTACTTTGTTTAAAACAAAACTGTCTCCCCTAGGAAAATAAAGGAGTAATAACAACTTTTTTCCCTTCGTTTCAAAGTTGTTAAAAATAGAGCAGTTTTATTGTGTGGTAAAACAGCCCCAAATGCAATTACATTATTATCTGTAATTCTTTTTTTATTTTTTTACAAAATATTTTCGCCATTTTCTAGCGCTGCGGACTCCAATTAAATTTAAGAGAACTAGAAACGAGCAAAATGCTGGCGATATTTAATCATAACAACACATAATATAAAATAAACAGTTTTGAAAAGAGGGGGAATGTAGAATCTCGTTTTCATTGGCCCTCGAGTACAAATTGTTAACAAATCTGTCACCAGGGGCACGGTAGGGGAAACGCTTAAATGCGCCTATCAAATATCCATTACAATTTTACGAGGGTCCTAAAGAGGGAAAATGCGTGAGACGGTGAGGATGAGTGGAGGAGGGAGAGCAAATTTCTTATCGGACCCAATCCACGAGCGCCACTGGGATATTTATACAGATGCAACGCAATGGCCGCGACAACGAGAAGAAGGTGAGGTCAGCGCGTCATCTTAAAGCAGCTTCTGGCGTTAAGCACTCTGGAGGATTTCGTTCCTGATCTCCACAGATCGCCTTCTGCCTTCTGAGGATTTGTCACTGACCAGGGGGTAGTAGCAACGCATGTTTGTTTGTCTCAGCACGATATCCTGCCACGACAACATCAGTGCAGCACACCGAGCACGCAAATGGAATCGTATATAAAGCCGAAAAAAAAAAATTGATAAATTACTATGTTTCAGCTGCGTTTTAACGTGTTGGCAACTCGCGAAATAAAAGAAACCGTATTTTGATATTTGCGTTCGCTTTTGACTTATGGATATAAGGGGGGAAAAATGTTGAAATGCAAAATATTTTTGTTTTTCGCCTTTGCTTTAAAACCTAAAAGGTCTAGAAGCATTAAAAAAGTAATTCGGTAATACCGGCAATATATGGGATGAGAAATTTGTTATTTAACTTGAACTGAAAATAAAAACAACGAAAAAATTAATTTTCTAAATTTGGTTACAACGAATTCCATGTCAACACACGACTCAGATTAAAGAAACCCTTGACTCCCTCTCTTCCCAAGTCTACTCAAACAAACAAGCACGCAAACAAACAAGGAAAGAAAAGAAAAATAAAAAGGAAAAAGAAAGAAAGAAAAAAAAGAAAGAGAAAGAAGAAAGAAAAGGGAAAGGGAGGAAAAAAAAAAAAAAAAAAAAAAATCAAATTTCTAGATTGATGCCATCACCCAGCGCAAACCTAGAACAAGATTTGCCCAAAACCCTAAATACGGTATTTGCCTTTAAAATTAACGACGAATGATAACACCTTTCCCCTTCAGTTTAACGAGCACGTGCCTAGAGTAAAGGCAACTTCATTTCTTAATTAGCAATTTTTCTTCTCTTTCTCTTCACTCCGCAATCTCATCCATGAAAACACGGCACAATTGCATTTTCGTCTCTCAAAAGATACCCGCAACCCTCGTTACAACGACTCTCACACTTCTCGTTGCACTACATCAACCCCATTCTCCCGCCCTCCCCTTTTCTTCCCTCAAAAAAGCATTTGGCAAAATCAAATATGGCATTGAACTGAATTCGATGCCATTTCCTCTTCTCCAATTAGCCTGCGCTTTTGTTCGCACCCTCGGGCCAATCAACCTAACATTCTTTTTATTTTATTTTACCTTTATTTTTTTTCTTCCATTGCTTAACACAACAGACGCAGATTAGGTTTACGCGACGTTGGCGTCTACCTCCGAGCGTCGATCTTTCTCATAGCGAGAGACACAGACGACATAAGGAAAGGGAAAAAATAAAAGAAAAAGGTAAAAGAGAAGAGAAGAAGGAGAAAAAATGCAGTAAAAGCCACGGCAAAATAGATTAGGCAGCGGCGACAGATGGGCGCAGCATCCGCCCCCGCAAACGCGCCACCTGGGAGAGTTAAAAGGAAGACACACACCAGGTACACAATAAAACACGAGAAAATTACCAAATGTAATTTCAAGAAAGATCATTTTAAAAATTGAACGGGGTAAATTTAGAAATTGAGCGCACTTACACATATTGAGCTGCCGTTGCGCCATATCTCACACAGCCTCCCTCGTGCCCCCCGAAATTTATTTATTTTTTATATAGGCTAGAAAATAAGATATAAAAAAACAATAAGCAAATATAAAAAAGTGACAGATCGTTCACGTTAAAACATTCGGCTTTAAAAGCGGCATCGTTGTGTTTTCTTATTGGCTAAGTCGCTAAGGATTAGAAACCGAAACCTTCTTACAACGCAGCTTCTCTTCAATTTTCCTCGCTAGGGGGCCGTTAAAATAGGGCAGCACGCGACGCACCAGGCGTCAGATGCCAATTGATGACGCTCTACTGGCGCCTGTCGCTGCTGCCTTCATCCTTTTTCCACCCTCCTGCTCTTTCTCGCGCTTCTCAAGACTACATGCGTGACATTTCATTTATTCTCGACCGCCAGTCCCTATAATTGAAGGGGCATTTCCATAATTATTACGCGGGAATTCATTTTACCGAAACTCGAAGCGACAAAACTTAGTTCAACAAGAAAGTTAGAAGGAAAAAAAATTGCATGAGAAATGTAAACTTGTAGAGAGAAACGTAGACTTAAAGTGTGAAATGTTATACTGTTAAATTTTTTTCCCGTTTTCAAGAACTCACTTTTACTTTAAATTCAAAACATGTTTTCCATACAGATAAATACAAATAGCCAAAATCTTTCAGTTTTTTTCCTTTGCTTGGGAAAAGAAAACAAAACTGAGAAACAGAAACATTGTCTTACTAATGGTAAAATACTTGCAGGTTTTGTGCACTTTAATATGGTTAAAGACAATTTAAATCCATCCTCATCAAATTTCTCTTTTCCCACTAATTGCTTTGTTTTCAATTTTCTGTAATATTACACTTTTCGAGCTTCGATAGCATTAAATAACTAAAAGGCTTCAAGATGGTAAAATGCCTGTCAGTTTCATTAGCTGTACGGCATCGATCAAATTTAGCCACTTTCTTACTATTTTCCAAAGCTTTTAGAACCAGAAAGTGTTGTAATGCCGGCTAAATAAACTTAGACAGAAGTGGTTTCACAACTTCCATTACACCAGCTAACTGCCTTCCGATAGACTTTGCTTTTCATAATTTATTCAATTTTCAGTCGTACAACACCTGAATCACTATGTATTATTAAGCCAAAAACTCCTACAGTGACAAGATCTCCCGCACCAACAAATACAATTTTTATGTTATTTTAGTTTTCTACATTATTAATACACAAATGCCACATTTATGTCTACTGTACCCATTAATAGTTCTGTGAAATTTCAAGCCTGACTTGCAGATCCCTTGGCAATTCTATTCTTACCAGATCCCACTCTTGAGAAACAAATGTAATTCATTCACCATAGACCTTAAAGTATGTAAAGTGCCACGTTTAAGCAAGCCTGTTTAACATTTTATTGGTTTAAAAATTTCCACATTTTTTATTTTCCATATACGGCCAACCGCCCCTCTCCTCTATAAAAAAAAAAGAGAAAGAGGAAAGTAAAAAGCATTTTTTTAGGCACTGACATTTACTTAGGATGACATGCCATCAAGTTGACTTAGGCGGATTACTTTTCCAACTGCTCAAATACTAAATTAATTCCAGGGGGCTTAGGCGTAATGGGATAATACACGAGTCACATTTTATTACTGGCTCAGGTGAACGCGGTAACAAATCCCCTACCTGAGTACAGGCGAAAAAGGAGTTGACCTTCCATCCCACTATTTCTGTGCTTGCCATCTCCGCCATCCACATTGCGCACGCACGACCAACAAATGCCTCCCGAAGGAAAAGGACAAGAAAAACTCGAACCAACCAACGCCTGTAATTAAGTTCCCAGACGGACAATTTACACTCCTCAAAGATTACAACAACCGGAGAATAATAATCAACCGACCATTCCCCAATCCCATTTCAAAAAATTAAAAAATTAAAAAATAAAATAAAAATAAAGAAATAAAAAATAAAAAAATTGTAAAAAGAAAGAACTTACCTGTTGGCACTCTGACAGCAAAATGGCTGCTCAGATACTCGCTGCTCACAGCAGTGCCGCAAATGAGCGCTGACAGCAGCTGCCCCAGTATGATCGCCTTCCAAACTTCCCTGTCAGAAACAAACACAAAAGCGTTAAAATGTCGTTCAATCAACACCTTTTGTCACTCAACTTCTCGAATATGCGAGTAAAAAGAGAAAAGTGCGCGCGACAACGCTGTAAAGGGTTTCAAACTGTTCTCAAAAGGGGTCTCTCGATTGATCCCCGGGAATGTATGGAGAATAAAAGGTGGTCCTTTTCCACCTCAGCGGGAGATGTGCCATTCATTGCCAACTTATAAGACTTAAACAACCCGACGTTGAAAAGCTCCGCCTGCATCCACTTCACCCGAATACACCTCTGCAATGCAGTGAAGCGCATATGGGAGATGGAGACAAGGAGCTGCAAAGCACTAAATAGCCGTATATCTGCGATGGATGCCCGACCCCCGTTGCCTCTAACGGTACAAAGATGGCTGCGGCTGCGAGTGTTTAAGCGCATGGGTGGAAAATAAGTGCAGAAATGGGAGAAAAATACCAAAAAATGGAAAAAAATAGGATCAGTCAGTTCATTTCATGTTGGAAAGTAAAAAAGTTTAAAAACATAACAGTGACATTAAAAAACACCTTTCTCTTTCAAATTTTGTAAGTTTTCTTTCATTAAAATTTTTTAAGGGCGATAGAGAAGCTGTTAATTAAAACTCGAAAATTTTACTAGATAGTCTTTTAATCTACGATATTACAATCTAATTAAGCTGTTGGACAAAAGGCTCAAATTAGTCTTGGGAATTGCAGTATTAATGTTTTTGTTTTTATACTTATCAGTTCAAAACTTAATCAACTCGAGTTAATTGATATTAGAAAATGAAGCAAGAACAAAGAACACTTCAATTAAATTAAATTAAATTAAATTAAATTAATACTGCTTTCCACAATAACAACTTAAAAGTAAAAATAAAGAAAGGAAGCAGCACTGCTAGACTTTGTGCCAAAATCACAACTTGTTTTTCTCTCGCCTCAAATCTTATTTCCACGTCTTGCTTTCAACTTGACTGATTTCCCTTATGCTACGCTCACGAGGGAGGACAACGAGCCAATCAGATGCCAATGTAATCAGCAAATTTCCAACTCACCATCGTTTAAACCGTCCATCCCTTAAAGAGACCCAAACCAAAAATGGAAAAATATAAAAAAAATTCAATTTTTTTTCTTCCTTTTTTACTCGTCTGTAAGTCATGTGAAATAAGTCGCTCATCAAATCGACACCAAAAGTCCTTCTCGAGTCTCGCCCAACGATGGAAGAAACAAGTCCGCTTGCCAAGAGTGTGTGCGAGTGCGAGTGAATCCCCATGGTAACGGAGATCAATCGACAGAGAACAAGCACTTGAGACGCTCCCAAACCCTTGTTCCTTGGCAAAGAACACCTCTCCCCCACACCAGCCCTCGTTTCAGCATCCCCAGATGGTGAGTACAACACACCCCCTCTTTTTCCTTCCACGCTATGGGGGTCTCTCAACGCCAAATTCAACACACTCTCGCATCGGAAACCCGAGTCGATCGAGCGAACACAAGGCCACTGATTGGCGCCAGGTCCACGAGCGAAAAGAGGAAGAGACTACTTCCTGTCTAGTTGCTGCTTCCGTCCAAGTTTGTGACACGGGTGTGCGCCTCAAAGATCAATTCGCGCTCGCTTCGTTTGCGCATGCTCAAAAAACGATCATTTATAAAACAAAACTTTATCACATATTAATGTTCTGCATTAATGAGTTTTTATCCCCTTTTCATGTTTGCCTCGTGCTTTATTTATGGTCCGGTATCCCTTGAGGTGCCCCTGTAGGTGGAATATGCAAATATTGGCCGGTTGCATCAAACTAAAGTGATGATCAAAGCAGTTGTTTTTCAAATGAGTTATTAGCTACTCACTCACATTTAGTACTCTGGGCGTAATGGACTTTATCGTCAGCAACGACGCTTTTCATATTGGACTTATGGTAAATGTAGCTATTATTGTGATCCGATGTTATTTCGCAGCAGAAACAAAACCAACGCTTAAATCAAGTCGTTGATTTACATTTCTCCCATCTTTAATTTCTTATTCTTAAATTTTTATCGTTTTGCAGAATTTACTGAAACAAAATCATCTTAAAAACGAAAAGAAAACAAAGTGGAGAAGGAGGTGGAGGAAGATGAAGAAGGAAAAAATGTTGTTCTCAATAATCGACGGAATGCACTTATCGACTGTTTTTCCAGCTTGAAAGGATCACAATGGGGAAAAAAGAAAAAAACACCGTGGAAAATGACAGACATCTTAATCAGCCTCTGGTCTCTGCCAATAATTAATGAGTGCAGGGAATTAAAAATTTGAAACAGAAATTAAAAACATAAAAAATTCAATTAACAAACGTTGAATTTTTACTCGGTCAACTTGTCTCGGTTAAAACAAACGTAGCAAAATTCAAATGAACCGCAAAGGTCAAAGCAATACTCGTTCAAACGCGACACAATGTGCAAATGAAATTGAGATACATAAACCCTCAATTACAAATTCAAAGTCCACTTGCTCATTATTTATTAACGATGCGAACCAACCTCATCAAATTCACCCTGAATTCAAACCTTAATCTAATTAAATTTCCTATTGCTCATTGCATACATACTTCATGCACGAGCGATTTATTCAAAAACAACAAAAAAAAATTATTTTTTTTATTTTAAATGAAATTAAAAATAATTTTGCAGCTTTAAAAGTTCAAAAATTATTATTCTTTGCACAATCACAAATGCCAGATTTTCAAATTGTGCAGCTCTAGGATCCATTTACACAACCACTTTTCCCATCTTCATCTAATACGAGACAACTTTTCTGCGGTTCTTAACACCATCCTAGACACTTAACCAAAACCCCCAAAACAAGAACCATAAACATGACAAATACATTCTTTCGAAATGAATATACAGCACCCAGAAGGAACACCACCCACTAGAAAGCAAGTTTTGATTAAAGTTTCAAACATCAAACTGCACATAACTCAACATTCCTTTTTTTCTTTTTAAAGTAAAAAGTAAAAAGAATCAAAAAATAAAAACCCATATGAGATACTTCAATGTTTATGAATTGCAAATTAATTTGACAAGATGAGAAAAAAAATTATAAATTTTCCAGTGCAATTTACTGGTGGGACGACACTGGAATTAAGAAAACATCACATCCCAGATTTCACTTGACTCGAACGGAAAAAAATGGTGGCTCGCGTGTATAGAAAATAGGGAAAAGTTGAGTGTCGATAGAAAGGGCGGACAGGTGACAAGGGAGCGTGTCCCTTGTCGGCTCGAGACGCCTCGAGGAACCAGATTACTCGGCATTAGAGTCATTAATCAAGCGGTTTCCAGTTTCCGTTTGTGACCTCATTTCTGTGTCAACTGCTTCTCACCATTCGTTTTGGAGATTCGAGAAACGCGTTGTAATCCGCACTCCAGAACGCGCCGATCGATTTCCATTCACAATAGATTAAAATAAGTCGACGACGACGCTATTTATTTACTTTCTTCTTATTCTTTTCATATCAAACGCAAATGTACGTGCAAAATGCAAACGAGCAGCTGCAAACAAAGCGCAGCCAGAAAGAAAAATAATTGAACCAGACGAATGAATCCCCGAATGCTTTTGCGTTGCAGCGCAAGAGCAATAAAAATAAACTTATTAAAATATCTGTCTAGCAATTTAGCAAAACGTCTTCGCGCCTCCGAATTCTGAACGTCTGAACGTGTGCGCGCGATGCGAAACATTCCGCGACGGTTGTTGCGCCGCTTGTCAAGTGCATCACAGGACGTTCTCGTGGGCAGGCCACTTGTAATCCGCGGTTGCTTCGTATCGGAGATTAGCAAGAATTCCAACAAACTGTCATCAAATTGAGAAGTGACCGAACAGACCGCCAATGTGGTCACTCGGTCCAATCAGCCAATGCATGTGTGTTGATTTGTCCTCAATTAGACGCGGCGGCTTGTAGCGGGTTTTCAAACCGCGCCTCTCATCTTGAAAATAACGGCGTGAAACGCTATTGCAATCTGTGCGCGCACCGCCAGAGTGCGCCCTACGCCTAATTAATTAACCATTGTTAATGGAACAACACATCATTTGCGACACATTCGTCCCGAGCACGAAATCACTCACGGGAATGAATCATGGGTAGGCACACCTGACCTGTCATCATTTTCGATGTATAAACCAATTACTCGACCAGCTTACAATTAAAACAACCCTCGCATTACTTTGAAAAATTCAATACCGCACACTAACCTCGCCAGAGTAACAATTTTAAAGTTTAACGTCTCCTTGCCAACGCTCACAATTGCTTAAAATATTCCTTTTTGTTTATTCTTGTAAATTTATTACTTCGGAGACGCAGTCGAGCGATCGATGCATTGGTATTTAAAAATTTAATAAAAATACTAAATCATTGCTAAAATAAGAAGAGAAGAAAAAAAATGAAAATCCCCCATCCGATGCTTGACTGCGTAGCACTGCTTTCCTATCAATCCCTTCTGCTGCTATTTTTGGTGAAAAGAGATTTTTCGAAAAGTGTAGAGGGAGAAAGAAGCGAGTGAAGCGTCGCATTCATTCAATACGACCGGAAATAGTGGTTTTCCGTTCAGCTGATTTCGTCTCGGTATAACAACACGTCGTTTTGAAAATAAGAGGAAGAAAGGGCCAAGGTGAAATGATTGTCATCTTAAACGACGGCATCTCCAACGATTAATTGAATTCACGCCTCAAAACGTGAAACGACATACAGCGACACCTAAGGGAAACATAAATTAAGGTTCATCACCCTTCATTTAATATTTACTGACAACGGAGATAAAATGCACGTTGCCATACCAACCGGTGATCCGCGTAATGTCAAGCGAAAATCCAAATTTTTCACCCATAAATTAAGTAAAAATTCACCTCACCCCGGTGATTAGTGTCAACAAATAAAACTCACCATGATAAACGAGCGCAGGCGGAGAGAAAAAAAAAGCAATCATTACCGTCGTTAATATTTTCAAACTGCTTTTACGGCTGCGTCATAAATACATTATAAAAGGGAGACCGACTGTGTGAAACACGTGTTTCTATAACCGACTACTCGACACTCTTCGACTCATAAATCTTGTCGACGCCAGAATGACTCAATTAAAATCCATAAATTTCCCTCGCCCTTGCCCGTCACCTCACGTACTTCATTAGAGAGAAACGCTACACAATTGCAATTCACCGCGTCGCATCATCTCGGACGGACGTCAAACGTATAATTCTCCCTCTTTCCCCCTGCTCAGTGGGGAAAAAAAAGTGTCCTTCTCCTCCTCCTCCTATTGGAAACTTTTGCACTTCTCCGATTCCATCGTACGACACCCAACGGTGATGACGAGTGGCTCCACTAACTTTTCAAGATGGTGTGGGAGGAGGAGACGAGGGGTGTCTCTAAGGCAGGAAGGTGTGTGGTTGAGCGCGAGAAATCGATCGCGGAACGCCGTTTTCAGCGCAACGCCGGGGCCAAATTGCCCGCGAGTACGGGCAGGGAAAGAGGGCGGCCACGCCACTCGCAATTACCGCACCAGGCGGAGTCGAGACCATCGACCAAAAAAAGAAATGCCTCCTACTACAACTTCCCCCTCTTTCATTCCCATCCACCCAACAAACCATCTCTCTCATTCTATTGCTTTTTTCCTTCCTTTTCTTTTAATATGAACCAGCAAAAATTCACGGCATCAACGGATTGAAGGCAAGAAACGAAAAAAAAAAAAAAAAAAAAAAAAAAAAGAGGTAGCTTACTTTAACTGCCCACCAGTGCGTTTTACGACTGGCACAGGCAAAGGTCATCATCCGCTCCCTTCCTCCTCCTCCCACCCTCTAACCACTTTCCCTTAACCACGTCCCTCGTCCTACACACAATCAATCTGGTTGGATTTCATGAGACCCAGGGCCAACCATTTTTTTTTTCTTTTACCGTCCCCTTTCAATACACCTTTGGTCATAAAAAGTGGCGCCAACATTCAAGTGGCACTTGAGGGACCCACTCCTGCAAAAGCGACACTCCTTCCTTCATAAAAAGACGGCGTTCTATGATACCTTCTTGAGCACCTGTTATTTATTGCTCGCCTGACATCTTGATGCGCAGAAATTTATGTAATTGTATTTATAGCATTTCACGAAAATTTTGTTTCAAAAAGGAAAAATAAAAAACAAAATTAAAACTGTTTACTTTTTTTCTAACCAATTTGTTTCTCCGCCAATTCTTCGTGCCATATGTAATACTTGTACTGATGAAGTTGAAATGAATTGTTGCCAGCTACTTGTTTATTAGTGCTGGGAACAAGCTGGCTAATTACAGCATTTATTAGCCAGCATGCAAGGTAACTCAAGCTTCATTATGGTAATTATCCCTACTTTTACTTTGCTGAAAATAAAGCTTTATGCTTACGTAAGTACGCTGCTGCGTCTGTCTGTGAGTGACTGCTGGTGGGTTATGTGTGTGTGTTTGTGTTTTATGTTGTCAGCTGTACTTGTAAGATTGCAATGTGGTTAATGTGTGCTTTTCTTTCCATGCCTTGGCAGCGAGTTTCTAGTATTAAGGCTAATAGAGCACAACTTTAGCTCACACATGTGACTCATGACAGATATAATAAATACCTTTTGATGGTATGTAGAAACTTAATTCTGCCACTGCCTTGTCCTCTGAAAAAAGATTCATTTTGCATTTTCCTGATTGATTTTGCATGATGAACGTAGTTAAACTCCTGCCACAGCCATTTTCCCACCAACTAATACTTGCCATAAACACGTTACCGTACTTAAATCCATTAATTGTGCAGTGATTAATTACATCAATTAAGCAGTCGAGAAAAATGATTGATCACCAAGAAATCAAATCAATCTAAATTCTGCTGTAGATTATTCGAGATTAAGATCAGATTTCAATTAGAAAGTGCATCTTTCCGTTAATGAAGCGGGAAAAAGAATTAATATTTCTCGTTTCGAAGATAATAAGGAATCTTTAGATAAGTAACATTTAATCAGGCTACCATCACAATACCCTGTAGACAATGGCACTTGAAGCGACGGGTGTAAAGCGGATTCCCCTATTGACTCGTGCAATCGCTTGCCAATCCATCAATCGTAACGGTTAAGACAAGTTGAAAAATCAATGCTGGAGCTTGCAGTCTTTTTGCACAATGTTGTAATGGCTCTGCTGGAGCATTTAAAAAATTTGCATCACTATAAAGAGAGTAGAACATTTGTGCCCTTGTGAACTTTAAAATGCGCTCAATAAAATGTACCAAATTAACTCTTATACTATTAACCCAGGTGAGTTGCAATGGGAGGACGTGCGCTTCAAATTAATTACGCCGCACTCTAAAGAAAGGTCGAGACCACATCGTAAAAATAATACCAAAAAAAAAAAAAAAAAAATTCGGGAACAAAAAGGCAAAGTAAAACGTAGAAAAATGTCAAAAAGAAAGAGTGCCATTAAAAGAGGAAGAGAAGAGAGAAAAATTAAAGCAAAGAAAAAAGGTTAACAAACACAATCCACTTTTCCTTTACTCAATAAACTCTTATTTTCTCAACGGAATTTATTTTTTCCTTCGACCCTGTGCCCGCCTCCCATAGGCTGCTTTTATCTTTTTTTGTATTTATATTTCTCCTGTTTATTTTTCCATTTCCTCGGAGGAAAAAATCTCGCTTTTTGTAAAAGGAAAAGCTGGTTTTGCTCCAACGTATCTCATAAAGATCTCTTCGTCAATATCCTCATCGGCATCATCCGTCGTTACTTTTATTAATAAAATAAAAAAATAAAATAAAATTGTAGCCCATAAAATACTAATAATAGTAATGGCAGTAAAAGAACAAGTGTCTTAAATCAAATGTATTGTTGCAACAAAAATGTCGTTAATTATTTTAACAGTTTAAATTGCAGCCAAAAAGCCCATTCGATTATTTCGGCAATTTTAACCCATCGTTGAAGAAAAAAAATAGGATTATAAAAATCAAAACTCGCAACCAAGTCAAATAAAACGAACAATCCAAACTCGATATTATATTTCCTCCATCATCTTTCACAAAATATCAAA
Organism: Geophilus truncorum; assembly: GCA_034695745.1. Taxonomy (NCBI): domain Eukaryota; kingdom Metazoa; phylum Arthropoda; class Chilopoda; order Geophilomorpha; family Geophilidae; genus Geophilus; species Geophilus truncorum. Next base: position 34,764 of record JAQFZP010000081.1, on the reverse strand, counting down.
CCCGATGACAAAGAAATGGATGAGATTAAATTTTCCTACATGTTGAATTCCACTACAAGCATCTCTCTCTTTCAAAAGAAAATCTCATAACTGCAACATGCTTCAGACTCTTTTTTTTTTCCTCTTTTCTTTTCCCTTATAAATTTAATTATGGAATACTGAAATAGTCGTGATCGCGGGGAGTCTGTTTCATAAACACAGGCAAACACACCCAAATAGGTTACCATTACCAGTTAGGTACGAAAGAAGAAAAGCTCTGGTAGGATCTTCGTGCGCTGTTGATGACGGCTCATTGCACGCCTTTAATTGGCTCATAAACCCCAATTAATTGGATCACTAAACACGACGAGAACTGGATCACACCCACAATCCTCGTGACCAGTCAGAAAAATGCTGGTAAAAAGGAAAAAAAATGATAAAGCTTCAGTTGTTGAACGACAGGGGAGAGATGTCAATAAACCAGGCAGAAGAAGAATGAGAAAAAAATGAGGAAATAAGATTAGGAGCAGGGAAAGATGAGAAAAGGAGCTTCTTGATTTTTAGAAAGGCAACATATGAGATAAGGCAACATCCAGAATGGAAGTGGAAAATCAAGCTTAAGCCTAAAAGTCTTGTTTACCCAAATAGTGGCTTATAAATGAACGCAAGTTTAACGATTTTCTCATAAAAAATGAAGCCATTCGCCGACTTAAAGCAAGCTAATATGCCACTTCCGGTTGAAACGTTTAATTAAACCGGAAGTTCGTGTAAATTTGCATTCTTGCGTATTCAGAAACAATTACTAATCATTTATATTTCATTCTTTTTAATAATTAGCGAGAAAGCAAATAGAGCACAACTCGAAGCAACCCCTTTCAACCCATAAAATGCTTCTCCGCAAAGCAATTCGGTATTTCCTAGTTCCAGTTAGAACGAAAACTTTTCTAAATTAAATATTTAATACGTGCAACTTTAAAACCCCGTATTCGTTATCACAAAATTGAACATTACACATGGGTCATTATATCCAAATTGAACGTGTCCGTCGACCTAAGGGACCACTCAATCCATGACACAGATAGCCAATGACCATAAAACACCACAACCGAGTACCTTGAATTCCCATCTTTTTTATTTCAGCCCCTCTTCCACTCCCCCGTCCCTCTATTCTATTTAGGACTGAAATAAAATCGTATAGTATCTTGTTTGTTCTCTAATTACAAGTCGGATCGATATTTACGAAAATAGCAGCAAACTCCAATTTCCTACCGTTAGGACTAACATCTCAATCACCAAGCAACGCTCTTCTTTCTAATGAAAATTTCGGAAACAATTCGCCACATTGCCTTATAAACCCATCCGTGAACCAGAAACTCGCTTCCCCGCACCTCCCACTTCCCAGCCAATAAAAAAAGCAGCAATAGACGGCTGTTGCAAAACATCTAAACGCTGCTTTTGGTGTTTCCATTCATACAGCGTTCTTCAGACTAAGCAAAACGCGATTTACAAGCACATCGTTTTTTCTTTTTCTCCCCCGTCCGAGAGACCAATCCGCACTCTCTTGCAAATAGACCACGTGTGCTCTGGATATGAAACCATACATCATACATAGTGGGGCCATCTTCTTCACACCCTGCCATTTTTTTCTCTCCCCTTACATTGAGGGGTGCGCGAATGCGTCTGCACGAGACCGAGATAAAAAAAAAAAAAAAAAAAAAAGGGCGCGGCCACCAAACGCCAGCGTCGTCTGAATTTATCTGGTGGCGATATCAGACGCGGCAGTTTCCTTCCTCCTATCACCACCAGATGGAACTTGCAACACTCTTTGCCGCTGCCCTCTCTCCAACACCCTCCACCACTGCACACAAATCCAATCACCAGAAATAAAAGAGCAGAGAAGGAAGGAACATTCTCTGTGCACACCCCTTAAGTGCTCCTTTAACATTTTACAGAATCCGACGTCATTTTTATTATTTTTCAGTAATTGTAACAAAACGGGACGTTTCTAAATACATCAATATTTTCACGAATTATTTTAACTTGTTAAGTTCCAAAATGGCCTTTGGAATACAAGTCGTAGCTTCGTTCTTCAAATCAGTTTTGCTTATTAAGTAGGTATTAAATTTCATTTTCAAGTTTTACCAATTGGCATAAAAGCCGCTTTTCTCGTCGGTGATTGACTCGGCTGCTTATCGCCAGGCCCGAGAAATAAAGGTGTAAACGGGATGTAAGTGGGGCCCGTACACTCATCTTGTTGTTGCTGTTGCTTGAAGCAGAAGAGGTAATTGAAACTTGCTACTCGCTTTGTACTTAACGGCTTTGAACCACGAGTTCGTCAAGTCGTTTGCACTCATGTAAACTGCTATTTGCTCCAAATTTTCAATGCAAATTACGCAAATTCGTCATGCAAATCACAGTTTACATGTGTTTACACTCGTGCAAACCTCACGTACGAGGTTTATTGTGGCTGTTTACCACTAGTTCGCATTGACTCGTGAGTTGCGCGATTGCAGTCGAGGTGCATTGCGTTGCGTTTGGTGCAGTCAAGTGTAAACCGACCTTCGGAATGGTGGTGGCTTGTTGGATATTGCCCAAGGTGGCCTGCATGCAGCTGTCACTAGCCAAATAGAAGTTTAAAAAAAATATCCACAGTAGTAGTAGAGCGAAGGACATTTAGAAGATCCACCATACGAAAGTAGTATAAAATTTAATGCAAAACAAACAAAATCCCAAACCTGCGATGCAGGAATCGAAAGGCAGCACTTGTCACCTGAAAAATTGATCAAACAAATAAACATAAAACCGAAGGAAAAAATCCATATTTTATCAGCATGAAAATTTAACCCAGGTCTTAACATTTCTTCCAAATATTTATCATCTGGCCACGCGAGTTGGAGAATTCCCAAGACATCCTCCAGTGAGTCTCCCTCATCTGTTCCACCGTGCAGTGCAGTGTCAGTGCAGTCGAGTGCAGTGGTCATCCTCCTCCCAAATCAGAGCCAAAGACCAACGAGGGCAGTGAATCGGTGCGTATCTTACGCTCGAGCGCCCTCTGGCTGCAAAGACCTGAGCTGAGCCCCTCACTGAGCTGCTCCACATCCCGACCCACACATTTTCTACTGCACCTGGAGTACCCCCGAATAAAGAACTAAAAGCCCGAATTCTTTTTGCAGTAGTTGAATCCAATCTATATAATGGGTCCGAGTTGAGACAAGGGTCAGCGAAGCATCTGGCGGCTCGCATCAGTCTTCGATCACCTCAGTTTAATAAATTTCTAGTGACTTGTCCGCTTCTGCTCTCAAATCATTATCTTCTGTTCTTTTCCTCTTTTTTTTGCTGCTTCAATTGACTCAGAGTTCGCCTTTCGAAATTCAATTCTGTCAAGAGAAACGAAAGAGGGCATCTCACTTTAATAGAGTTTCTGCATTGGAGTAAAAAAAAAAAAAAAAAAAAAATCTTAAATACTCGCGACCCGCCTAAATCTTTAAAGTTAAGAAAAAAATATTTTTCAACAGTTTTTGACAGTTTTGAGTTCCAAAATTGCAGTATTTTTACTCGTTGAATAAAAATTTTTATTTTTGAAAGGGAGATTGTGGCAAAGAAGAGAGGAGGAGAAGGGGAGTGAGGGAATGGGGGGAATGGAAGCAAAAAAAGAAAGACGAGAATAAAAAATTCAATCTCCATCATTCATGTCTTACACACTTTTCGCTCATATTCCTTTCACTTTCTTCCATCGTCTTATCGTCGATTGATCTACACTCTAGTAATTGATCGCTTTGGGGCTCAGCAAATCCCCGTCACCACTACTAAAGTTCAATCAACCGTGTTGACCCTTCAGGGGGTGGCTAAGAAACAGCAAAAACCAAGCGTGGAAAACGGAGGAACCCACCGTATAAAATCAAAAATCAATAAACCAAACCCTTTTAATTTTGTTTAATTACAATATTTTCAAAAATTCATAAACTTCGTAATTAATCTTCCACGATTAGAGAATCGTACCCGCTCACCCCACCTCCCCAAGAGAAATGCTCGAAAAACGGGAAAATCAATGCCAAAGTTTAAAAAAATGCAATCGAGGGTGGGCTTTCCTGCCCCACATTAATGCTCGACGAAAAGCTCTTGGCATAATCCGTGACCCACTCGACTTGGCTCCCATTTCTAAAAGCCTCCATTGCTTTTCTAGATGCAGTTGCTAAGAGAAAGAGAAGGGGGTGCCGACGCCCGTGCTGCGTCTTCACCGAGAAATTTCCACAGCATTGCACTCACCCAAGTGGGTGATGGGAGGCAGAAAAGGTTTCTTTTTTCTTTTTTTTTTGCCGCTCAGGTGATCACAATACGAGGGTAAAGACTGGCGGTCCTATTGAGTGACCTTCGTTTCCTTCCCTCTTTACGGACCGATAGCCAAATGCAAGTAGCATACAAATTTCTAGGCAAACTACAGTGTTTATCTCCTCGCTCCGATGAATTCGCAATGATTATGGGGGCAAATTATTTGTTAAATAAACAGTAATGTAAAAGCCTCAATTTATCCTTTCAATTCTTATCTAATTCAATTTCAACAACCACTTGGGTTCGTGTTTTTACAAGATTTTTGTTTAATCAAGTCGTGAGTCTACCGCCGACATCCGGGAAACTTTACTTTAAATTTATATTAAATAAAAGTTAGGGAAACTAATTTTAACTCTTATCTACTTTCGAGATATTATTGCTCACTAAGCCCTCTTTATTACGACGTTTTAAAACGTAAACTGCTACAATTTAATTTTCTTTTTATTGCCAACACACAAATACCTGAAATTTCCGGCTTCAGACTTCTGCAAAGCCAGCAAAGTTAAATTCAATCTCGAAAATGAATTTAAAGATTTTAATCTCGGATCGAAATTTATACATTTATCATCACAAAGAAAAAAAAAAACTTTTTTCTCTCCTCCCATTTTTTTTTCCATATTTCATAATTGTTTATTCCAAGCAAAAAAAAATGTGTTTATATATGCTTTAAAAAACAACAAACTCATAAACTAGATCTTTTAAATTCAGGATAAGGTGTAATTCCCTCTTATCTTTATGAAGAAACGTACAATTACCCATTAAAATTCTCCATAAAAATTGTATAAAAAGAACAAACGTCTCATCTCGTCTCGAAATTACATTAGTTTCCAGACTACCAAAGGTACAGAAGCCAACAGCTCCATTTTTTTTTCTTCTATTTGTTCAAATGGCTTTCCTGTAATAGTTAAGTGATCCTACAGTACATACCGCACCCTCACACAGCAATCTAGCGTACCGATAGCCTAAAGGCGAGAAAACAAAACCCCGATTCCTTTCTTCTTGATTATTTGTAACTAAATTATTCAGAAATAAAACTTTTCTAGGTTCTTGATCCCAGAGTTAACTTGAGTCAGTTCTCTGTTTTGTAAATATTAAAATACAAAAATATATCAATTTTAAAGATAAAAATGAAGATTGTTGCAGCGAAAGTCACCAAAACCAAAATAGTGTTGTTTATTTTTTTTATGGTTGTTTTCAACAGTCTAAATTTGTTAGACCATAAATAAATAAATAAATAAAATAAGGCTGCAAATTTAGGTTAATCAATCAACGTAAGTGACGCTGACGTTTATAGCATAAAGTATATTGTTGGAAGTGGAAGTGAATTTATGAAAAGAATAGGAACGCAGTTCCTTGTGAGTGTGCAGTCAAGATAATTTCAATAAGTTAAAGGCGTCCAAATTTTACGAGGCTCGTGATAAATGGAAGGAGCGTAAATCAACGGTTACAAACTCAACAACTTTCCCACGTGAGCGATACAGAAACGAAACATTCATAATTTCTGGAATTCAACCAAGAAACAAAAATCGAGTGGAGCGCAAGACGAAGGAAGCAAAGCAACGAAAGCCTGCCGATATTGGCACAAATTGTTCTCGGGGGTTCACTTCACTTCTCACACCCTCCCCACTTACTTATTCCCATCCCTCCACCACTGCTGCTCTCGGGGCTGGAATAAATTGAAATGTTTTCGCCAAAAGCACGGATGAGTAGCAACGTTGCACTGCCAACGCATCGAAATGTTATCCGAAATGAAATTCGTATTGTGCAAATTAAATCACGCACTTGGTCAGATGGCGATAAACTAACCTCATTTTTGCATTATTTCAAGAAAACCACACCGATTCATTCGCTTCGATTCGACCCTGTGAAAATCTCGTTGCTCGCTATCGATTTCCTGCCAAATTTGAATAATGTGCTATGATTGATTCATTTCAGCGGTGCTGATGACCATTATCGGAAAACATTAATCCGTCACAACCTTTGACACTAATCGCATAAAATTCAACACGATTTGAATACCGCCGGCGAAATTAAATTACGCTTTTGTTTTACGTCTTATTGAAGAAACAAACATTTTTTTATCCTCTTTATTTGATGTGGTAACAAAAGGGGTAAAATAATGTAGTAATTTCGTCGAATGCGTCTCATCTCGAAGAATCCAGGCCAGGAATTCAATCAGAGACAAGCAATGGAGGAGATTCATCTCTAACTCGGCCTCATCTGCCGATATCACACCCTCGGGGGTCGCCGGCCACGGTGCATTTGGCCGGCCAACCCGAGATTAATGTTCCGGGTTGGGGGGGATCAGACGTTGTTCTCTTCTTTCTGATGAAATTCACGTTTGTCTGGCCTCAGATTTCAGCCGAGTCGAGCGTTGCACGAGAAAAAGTCACCTGAACGTCCAAACAAAGGGTCGCAAACGAGTGATCCGTCAACCGACCATTTATTCCCACACCATTGGTCATTTCACTTCGCTCGTATCCATACCTGCACTTGACAATTCCATTTTACGCTAATATAAACGCTAACGGATATTACGGCGCATTTTGTCACCATCTGTCACGACAACTAACACTTGACATTCACCGCCCCTTCCCCTTCCCCTTTTACTCGACGCGTGCCGTGTCCACTCAAAAGGCCATGTTTGAAACGCAGCCAACAGAGAAGTGGATTAATGATTTGCAAAGTCGTCTCCTTCAAATTAAACCTGCGTCTGCTACACCCAAAGTCGTCGCACGACCGTCCGTCATTTTCTCAGCGTTTCCATGACGACGGGGAGCTGATTCGGCGTCGCCGAGGGCTGATTAGCGCTCATTACCTGACAGTCAAATCTTCGCAAACGCACAATGTTCATGAGCATTAACTCGGGTTTAAGCTCCTCTCCCGGGATGCAATGACCATCCATCAGACGCAACAACCAACAATTAGTCCTTTGTGCACATGCGCTATTCCCACTTTGGATTATATTTCTTTTTCATTTCCTTTTTGTGTTCCGTTTTATTTCACCTTCAACAACTTCATCGAAGTAAATAAAAGGAAAACAAATCTTTTAAAAAAAAAATAGAATCTAAACTTTAAAATTCTAATACAGTACGTTAGGCTTATTTTTTTTTAAATAAAACAATCTGTTGGTGAGGCCAATTGACTCGAAATTCCAATCATTCTTCAGAGAAACGTGAAGTACGGTAATTAAAACAACGTTTGAAGAATAAAAAACTGAACTATATAGCCGCAGGGAGATATAAAGGTTAAACAAATTACTAACATCAGCATCGATAAAACATGAGGCCAATGTTAATAACGTTATAACAATCTCTTAAGTCAGTCAACAGACCGAGAACAAGTGAGGTCATCTCCACTCGACAAGTTAATACAAGCCGAATACAAGTACTCATTTCTCCACCCCCCATCATTCATTCGAGTATCACTTCAAATAAAAATAATAATAAAAAAATATTAAAAAATGTGAAAAAATGTATGCCAAAATAAAAATGTGTTTAATAGTGTCGCACGTGAAATAATTTGATAAGAGGATCGAGCTATTAAAACAATTAATATTGAGAAAATAAGCCTATCTCGAAAGCCATTTGCAGATAAGATGAATTATGAGATTTGAAAATAATGGTTACACAATGCAACCAGACTCAGATTGCATCTGAGTGTGATAAAACGACGACGAAGCACTTAACCCTTATCAGTGCGAGTTTCGTTACCGAGATAGGCGCTTTGCGTGCAGTGGAGCTACTTGTGAGGGGTCAAAACTGAAAACGAGTCCAAACTCGGCAATTATTGTCACTTCCATTACATTATCTTGTTGGCTCGTTAAACGAGAACAAGGTGTATCCCTTTACTCAAAAGCTCCGCCTTCAATGGCTTCCCTGCACCACATTACTCGCCATCAGTGAAGAAGCTGCGCATTTCGGCGGTGGAGCCGTCTCAAGTGGCCTTCCACCCGCTTGCTTAATGATGATGCATTTGAGTGGCGGGCTCACTGGGAATTTCACTCGTGTCATGCGAACGGAGCCAATCTGTCCACAAGAATCCACAAGATGAGAAAGCGGAATCGAGAGAAGTGTCCGTTTTTCTTCATACTACCGTGAGAGAGAGGCCGAGAGAGAGAGAAAATAGACAATTTGTGTCTTGTCACGAGGTGAGAGAAGGGAATTGAGACGAGATCTGTCACGTGAGAGAAACGACTCGCACCATCCTTAATTAAAATAATGACGAAGACGAAAAAGAGTCGGAAAAGTCCTTTGGTTCGTGTGGATCCTCATTAATCAAAGAAAAAGTTTGCAGAAAAGAACATAAATTACGTTATTTTATTATCTTTTTTCTCTCCCTTTCTTTTTCTTTTAGGAAATTGGGGTAATAATTTTAAAAGCAAACAGAATAAATTCTCGAGTCAGTCGGTGTGAACAAGTTGGCTTGTGTGTCATTCAAGAGTGGGACAAGTGCCAGGTCAAAACATTCTCAACTTTTGCTCGTTTTCAAGTAAAGAAAACATCGAAGCGAAACTAATGAGATTGACTACATGGCAAAAAGAAGATGGTAAAAAGACGGAGAGAGAAAGAGAGAGCGGGAGAGGGAAAAAAAAAAAAGAAAGAATGAAAGTGGAAATGAAAAAAGGGAAAAAAAATGAGGATGAGGTTGTTGGTTAGCGGGTGTGGGGAATGCAGGGTCTTAAGTTTGGATGTAGTATAAGTGTTGTTTTGTTTGCTGCTGGGAGCAAGTTTTGTCGGATCGTGACGAAATTGGAATTAAATTTTAATGAAAACAGGACGAGTCCGGTTTACAAGTCGCTAATTAATCAGTTTGGCGATCGGAGGACTTGTGTAATTTACTGAACACGGGTGTCAATTAAAGGGAAAATAGGGCCAATTTGAGTTACAATTTGCGGTATTTACAAATTGGATGAATACACTTCAAATAAGAGGTATTTAACTGTCATTTTTAATGCTAAAAATAGGCTCAATGCTTGTTTATCATTTCCTTAAAAAGCGTGTATAAGTGAAAGAATTATATTAAAAAAAAAAAAAACCTTTTCTGTTTGTTTTATTTTAAATTTTTGATGAAATCAAATATTCACTATTTTGATAAGTTTAAAACCATGTTGGTCTTAAAAATGCGATTTTTGTGTATTTAACATTTCATGTTCTTGTAGCATTAAGCAAACGATTTAAGCAGAATAAAAAATTATTTCAGCGCTGCTGCTTATTGAAAAAGATCTAAAAATGTCTGTTTACATTATCTTGTTATGTATAATTCTCTCTTAAAGAATTAAATTCATTCGGATAGGAATTACTTAACGCACAGTACTAAATAAAAAGTTCTAAATAATGAATTCCATCTTTTCAAGGAAATACAGAGCTTATAAAATTGAATTTTTATGAGAAATTACTTTAAATAGAAAAGTTTTAATTAAGCATTTCCTTTATCACTTAATAAATAATTAAAATAGCGGTTTCCCAATCTCGCAACGCCAGTCGCAACCCACCTGTTTTATAAAATAATTAAAAATTGAAAAGGAAAAAAGAAAAAAAAAGTCGAAGTAAATTAATGGTAAATTTAAACTCGGGTCGAAATCAGGACGAGATAAAGTAACCTAGTGACGAGCCAAAAGTCGATCCATCACTGGATAGTCCCCATACACACCCCTCGCACCTCCTTCCGTCACCCTCGTCGAAAAAAATGGCGTCGCGCGTGAATGGATGGAAATTTATGATGATGTATCAAACACTAAACTCGTCTCTCGAGAGTTGACACATAATCCATCAACGCACATCACGTTCGAATTAAAAACTGATAGATTGTATTAAAATTGTAAACGGAAAAACAAAAATAAAAATTGCTTTCTCTAAGTAAAAGCCCTTAAAACCATGAACGTGTTAAATGCGAAGAGAAAACGACATGGAAAGAAATAAGCTTGAGAGTAGTCGATAAAAAAAGTATGCACGAAAGCAGACGTGCAATTTGTCAAACACATAACATTCAGTCTCGAGATCCCAATAAAAATACATGTCAAACTGATGGATACAGATGCACATGATGCTGCAGGGGGGAGGGCACAACCTAAGCTCATTCTGAATTCAGCAGGACAAATCGACGTAAAGAGCATGCAAAAATCACCTAACGGACCATTCCGAATTCCACAAACAGAAATAAATGTCATTTTCGCACGTGACCTTTTAAGAACATGAAGAAACAATTTTCAAATGCAAATTTCCGTCGCCAAATTGCAGCAAACTTAGCATGATTCAAAACGTAAACACATTAAGTAACATTTTGCTTCATTTTCAGTTAAGTTTGGATAAATAAGATTCCTTTTCCACCTCATTGCGTAATTAGAAGGGCAATAATTAATAATTTAAAGCAAATTTTCACTTATCCGCAAAGTCAGCTGTCTGCTGTTGACACAAGGGAGCGCCTGTTCCGCTCTCTCTCGTTCTCTCCATTTTTTCCTTACCCTCTCCTTCTTTTATCCTCTCCTACACCTCATTACATACAAACGAACGAACGAGAAAGAGAGAGAGACGGAAAAATTTTACCGGAAACTAGAAAAAAAAACGACGTTTCAGCAGAAACTTACTCTTCAAAAAAATTAATAGAATACCCACAGAATGTAAAATTCCACATTTCCTTTTTCCCTTTTCTCCTCTTAATGCCACAGTGTTCCCGCAGATAACAGTTTCAATCACATTTTAAAAATACCACAGCGCAGAATGCAGTATTTAAAAATTTGGCAACGGTAATTTATTCAAAAATTCGCTTCCACATAACGTTCATTCATCATCTGTATCTTTTCAACCGTTAAAGATAAATAAAAAAAAAACGTCAATTACTGTAGAGCGTCGTCTGATTAATTTAAAAATTAATTTTTACTCACAATTTTTAAGTTTAAATTTAAGAAAAAATAAAAAAAAAGGATAAAAACGTAATGGAAGAGATTTCAAAATCAAGTACTACAAGAAAAGTTAAGGGAGCAGTTGACGGAAAAAGTGTCAAAAATTGAGTCACCAATGGAATTTCGTCCCGCCTACATTCGGGACATTGTGCAAGTATGTACGGTATTTATTTATTAGTGGGAATAAATTGACACCATGTTATGTTATTCTCTTCCACCTTTAACCACTCAACTTCAGGACTTGCATTACAATTCAAACAGAACTATTTAATAAATGCTTTTGGAATTCGAAATTGTAAATCGTTGTCAACACGTTTCCAAAAGGCCTCGACGCTCGAGTTACGTCACTCTTTGCTCCTTCGACCACAACCGTTACCAGGAATTTATTTTTTAATGAAATGATAACGGATTTTATGACCCGTAATGAAGATTTAATATTATCAAAATTTCGTGTCACAGCTGTTGCACCCTGCCCCCCCTCCTCCCGGCCAAAAAATAGGGGAAACGATAAATAAGTTTTAAAATGTTTGCTGTGTGTTTGGGATTCGGTGGTTAGAGAAAAGCTTCTTGCCATTCATCAAGATGAGCACATCAAAAGGCGGTGTGTAAGGCAAAGAAAAGAAGACGAGGGAAACGGGTTCCAATCCCTAAGTTCTGATCGATGCCCTCCGAGGACCCCTTCGGCCCCCGGCTGCCGCCTTGGAATGCAAACGAAAGCCGCCAACCGACTCCTTCCACACGCCCACGCATGGCTTCACTCGAGAGAGGCACAACGACACGCACCAAGAAAATGATTTTAAACTCAAATTTTTATTTTCCAACTCCAGCTTTCTCTGCCTCCACGATCGTGCAACCGAACAAAAGTATCGAAAAACTATAAATAAAATTATTCCACTTTCTATTCGGAAACCAACTCACGTTATATCGTACGGTGAAGAAATGCATAAAAGCACCGCCCTAAATAACCAACCTCTTCCACAAGCAAACAAGCAAACAAAAATAGTAAAAATAAAATAAAAATAAAAATAAAAATAAAAATAAAAATAAACAAAAACACAAGCTTTACTGCACGACTCTTGAAAAAATGTCACTTTAAACTGACGTTTCATTAATTTACTCGCTTTTCCTGCACTTATCGAAATTGAACATTTGAAACCAATTGTAAATGCCGATGATCCTTAAATTTGCCAATTTGTTTTGGCGTGAACCCGTGCTCGGTTTGATGCTCTTCCCCTTCCATTTTGCATGGCTCGAAAGCAAAGAAAAGAAAAGCATCAGTATTCAGTTGACGTGGCGGCATTTTAAAAAAGAAAGTAGAAAAACGAATAAAGAGAAACAAGCGTGGGTGCCAAACACGAGGATCCTTTTATATGTACAAAGCATCTTCTAGTTGAGATTTACAAAATAAAAGCGGGCGCCCCGAACTCGACTCTCGCACAAACGCGAGCACGACTCACGAGCGGACGCGATGGCCTGTAAAGTAGGGCAGCGTGTGCCAGGCTCCAATGCACTCACAGCCTCATTCCATTACTGCCATGTTCGGTTGAAGGAGGTCGATTTCTGACGCTGACAGTCGAGTCAACACGTGACAGCATCAAAACTCGCGAGCGCATTCTCTTGAATAACAAATGTGCAACAACAGAAAAACAAGACAAAAACAATGGGGGGGGGGGAAATGCCAATTTTAACTAAATTATTATTCAGATATTCAAACTATTGATTCCCGTTTCCGGTTTTAGCCTTTTTACCGTTTCACACATCCATACAGAGAGAGGATAACAAACGTTTACGCAAATCAACGATTTGCAGTCGGCTTGGTTCTTAGTAAGTGATTATAATTTTTTTTATTTGCTTTCCACCTGTTCCACACACGGCAAATGCAATATGGAAGTCCAAACATGGCTTAATTGCGGCTATAACAATCCAGTGCTGGATTTTACCTTTAATTATTGAGTGCCTATTACCAGAGCCGCCGTGAGACAACATCGAATCGAGCAACCAATTTTTGTTTATTGTTGACTACGCATTCATTTGCGCATTTTTCCCCATCTAATTTACTTTCCGCGCAATTGCTCACAAAACTCCATATGTATTTTTTTTTTACGAGGTAATTACATTAAAGTTAATGAGAAATTGAATTGAATGTTTTATAAATTTGGCATCGTGCTCTAATTAAGGCGCAAACTCAGATTAAGAAAGTGTAAATTAGTTTCAGTTGTCAAAATTGCAACTCCGTTTGCAAAATGGCCATCATCCAACTCGTAACGAGAGATACGCCGATCCCGCACCCCTCGACACCCCACTTTAAATATTTTCTTTTTCATTTCCGTTCGCCCAAACGCCACCGTGTTTTGGCACGCGCCAGAAAAGGTAAAAACGGACGTGTACGTAATTTTAGACGCACACTGCAACAAACTCGCAAACTGTGAAAGAGCATCGTTTCGACGCGCGCGTTGCCTCTTCCGTTTCCTTAATGGCCGAACTCATTTCATCACACAAGAAACTCATTTAACCTTTCTCCCACCGAGTTTGTTCTTTCACTTTGCGCTCAACTGTTTGTGCAATAACGTATGGTTGATTGAGCGATCTACTTTGTCACTCGATATTGCAACTGTATTATTATATGCTGGCTGCGTTGTCGAGAAGACATTTTCTTCCAGTAAAAGTTCACTTAGTTTCAATTTCGACTTAATATTATACAAAACTGAGGGTGAGGATGAGGGTGAGAATAAGGAAAGAAATCAATTTTTAAGTGTGATTTTGTGGCAGAGATGAAAAGAAAGTCTGCAAAAGATTTTTTTATTATTAAACTGCTGCATTTAATAATCTGTCTGTGGCTTTTCCCTTCATAAAATATACAATTGTTGAAATCCTCTGGAGTAAAATGAAATTTCCACTATTGATTTAACTGCTGACTTGTTTGGATTAGTTCTTCCTATATGCGTTTACCCGACATTCAAAATCAAATTTTAAAATAAAAAATGTATAAGAATTTAAATAGAAACTTTTCATTTTAATAATAAACCGAATAAATATTGACTTTAATTCGTTTTGCCCAGTGAATAATGCAAAGCTTTTATGGATGATACAGGTACGTAAAACAAAAAAGGAGAAACCAATCAATTATAAGAAGTTACAGAAACCTTATTGGAAATCATTTCTTGACTTGAAATCCAAAATTGTAATACACTCAAGTAGACCCATGTCACTGACCGGCGAGAGGGAAATCAAGATCGAGTCAGCAACAACGTGCAAAAAGTTGTGCTGTGAAGCCAGTCCCTTTGCCCTTTTCACACTTCATTTCAGTCTACAGTCGATTTAAATGGAACTTCCAGTTGCGTTGGCAACTTGCTAATTTGTGAGAAACTTTTACACATTTATACTTAAACACCCTTCTAATTTCACGATTCTCGCTTCACAAGTTTTAAAATTTCTTTTGAAAAACTGAAACCGCGAATAAAATTTTTATCTGCACTAATTGCGATGAAGGTGTCAAAAATTGCATTTATAATGCATATTACCGCACTGCAGCTATTTCGCTTAACGTCTTTTAATGCACTTTGATTTTTGCTAGTGCTGCTTATTACTGTGTAAAATTTCACATATTTGTGATTAAGACAAGTAAATAATAATATAAAAAAAAAAAAAAATCAGTAAACAAAAAAAACTGAGGGAAAGAAAAGCCTACCAAATTGCAACAAGAAATATGTTGGCACTTGATGGAATGAAGAAAAGAGGCAAGGTGGAACGAATGTATTGCGAAACGGAAGACATCAATGAGAAGAATAGTTGTCTCAAGTGGGTTTTAGGGACAAATCCATCACCTCGTATCACCCCCACTAAAAGCCAAGCTCCATCGATTTCAACTTCTCGATTTACTCACTACACTACCGCCCATTCTTCCTGCTGCAGTAATTCCCGCACAAAATTCACCACGCATACTACATTAAGTTTTTTGACGTTTCCTTCCATCAAAGTGTAATTTCCATTTCATTAATTCACTCGTGTACGAGGCGAGCGTGTAAAGTGCAAGTCAGTTTCTTTTCTTTTCTCGCGGGTCATCCATCCGATTGACAGCTTGTCCCACCCAACTAAATTCCGCTCGCCCAAATTAGCTTCTCTTTCTGCGTCTCCTTTGAGGCACGAGAAGCAGGCACGGGTTCGATAACGGAAAATTAATCGACGACACCTCGATGACGACCTGTAGCAAAGAACAAAGGGGTTGACTCTGGAGGGCTCTGGGGAGTAGAACAAAGAACAACTAACTTAGTTGGCGACACAAAGACGAAAGGAAAGGGAAAAAAATTATCTCGCTACTCACTTTGGGGTTTAATTATTTCGAGGTTGGAGTTGGAGGCTTAAAGCAAGTGGAAAAGATATTCTAAGATCTCCCACAGAGGTTAGAAAAATGCAACCAAATCCCTTCTTCTCGAAATTAATCTTGTTTGGTTAAACATTTAATTAAAAAGTTTCTATTATCGCCAAATGCACCGAAAAACTCATGTTTTCAATGCTTTCTTTGCAATTTCCGGTAATCGCTTTCTGAACGCGACCTTATCCTCATTTGTTCGATTCAATGGGATTAGCGTCTGGAAAAATTGCCGTTGACGTGACATTTGCTAACGTTGTGGAGTTTTAAGGTTTTGATCTTTGCACTTTCCACTGCAATTTTGAGGCGCGGTTAAGATGCTACTTCCGGTTCGGTTGGACACTTGTGGTTTTGTGGATTCTTTCCACGTGTGGAAAGCTGAGCGTTAGTAAACTTTTCAACAGGAAGTGCCATCTTAGAACTCCTCCAAATTGCAATGTAACTTTATAAATTAGATGTACAAACGTATATTGCCACAAGATCTTTAAAAATACTTATGTGAGCAATTAATCAAAAAGACTCTTGTACTGTATGTGGTTGTTTCACAGCAGCGAAGACAAGAATGTGGTTTTCACCGTCCTACTGTACCGCACATTCCATTATTCGCAAGATGTAAAAAAAAATTTGCTTGCAACAATTTGTACGTACTAGAGCACTCAGGAGGAAAACACTTGTTAACAAGACAACATACATTATAAATGTTTTGATGATTCAAACTCATTTTTCCCAGCATAATATCCATTTTTTTCATTTATTTATTATTTATTTTTAATTTACCCAATACGGTCTCTTTGCCTTATACCCTTATTTTATTACTTCTCAAATATTCTAGCAGTTTCTAGTGGGATAAGTGCAAATTCCGCATCGTCTTTCCCTCACTTCTCATCCAATATTTATTTGCACTTGGCTCTGAGTTGGCGCACGTCTCAACTTGCCAATTAAAATAGCGCTAGTTTTGCTTGTTGCACGGGAACCTTCTTTTTAACAAGGAAAAATTTACATTTCCTCAACTCAACTATTAGTCGTTATTGGATTATCCAAATGCCAACGTCAATCAAGATAAGTAAGTGCGTTGAGTTAATAACCTGGAGTGGTGTGAATTAAGTCTGCGAAAACACTCCAACTGTTTCTGGTTAAAACCGCTTTTGCAAGTACTTACACGAGCACTGTTATTCTCGTCTTAATAAAGCACAAAAGCAGCGTAAAATAAAAACAATTTTTAAGAAGAGCATTTTACACTACAATCATCATCTGAATTAATTTTAATTTCGCGTTCAGCCATATATCTTTTCATCTAGTCGAATAAAACACATGCCTTAAAGCTTCTTGCTAAAATCGTATAACTGCTTTTGATTCAGCAGTTGAGCATTATAGTTACAATTACAACTATAAATAAAGTTTTGCTCGATTTTTAAACATTAAATGTCACGTGTTTTGAAGTTGTGTACAAAGTCATGCACTCTTAAGACTTGCAAACTTGTCCTTTGTTTACTTTCCTGCACCTATCACATAATTAAGGCTTTGCACCGGATTTTTCCCTTAACGAACCAGGTGCAACGACAACAAGACTGTCAATAAACTGTCCAATCTCGTGGGAGAAACACATCCATCTTGCTTCGTTTTCCACTTCGCCATAATCTTGTCAACCGGTCCGTGTAAGAAAAATTTGTCGCTCCATCTAAACTGTGAAGCCAGAAGTTAATCACCAATTAAGAATAATGCCACAACTGATTCACTCGGACTCTAATCCGAATTAATTGCAAAGCAGTTGCTCGATCATGCGCAAAACACTTCTTTTTACATCATTGCACATAAGGAGACGCTGGATTAAACCGTTGAATCTTCAATCAACTTTGCACCAATCCTCAAACAAAAAGAAATAAAAGAAGAAAGAAGAAGAAAGAAAAAAAAAAAAAAAGAAGAAGAAGAAGAAGAAGAAGAAAAAAAAAAGAAAAAAAAATGTTCAGAAATAGTCGATCGTTGCTCATCATCTCCAATTCGTCAAACATGTTCATGCACATCGAACCAAGGACCGATTGCCAACAGATCCTACCTTTTCCTCCATTTCTCTATCTCACTTCTCCATCCATACAGGGGGTCTCGGCATTTTACAAGCCTCAGGGCGTCTTTTCTGCTCTACCTTTCCCGTTTTCGATAGGACGAGCTCACAAATATACACGCAGACAGAATCTAATTCAATTTTCGATGAAGAAATTTCACTCTGGATTTACGACACTGAGCCCTATGCAATGACTGCAACGATTGAATCGAAATAATTTAAAGTTAAAAAAAAAAAAAAAAAAAAAAAGATGAATTGTTCAATCTTGGCACCCCTAACTCTCGACTGCTGTGTTTAGTACTGCGTGACTAATTATGTGAGGAAAAACGATAATTACTCAATTAAAAGGTTCGTCATAAATTATCTGTAGGTTGCATGTTTTTTCCTACTTTTAATTTTATTTATTTATTTATTTATTAATAATTTTTTTAAAAAGGTGGGGTAGTTTCGAAGACAGGAAAATGAGTTATTGAGAATTTAATTATTCATGTCGTACCTTAGAATTAGAGTAGATTATGGTTGTAATTCAATTTATGCCACTTGTGCCAAATTGCATCCTCGTGACGTTTAATTCTGTTTTATCCACTACTGGTTCGCGCAAAAACAAACATCCAGGTAATGCTCACTTGATCATGAAATTAGATCTTTTTAAGTTAAAGGAGTGTTATATAATATATGTTATTAATATGTACGTGTATATGTATTATTATAATATAAAACTAACAAAAGTTAAAAGTTTGATAAAATGAATATTTACACAGAAAATTGTAAATTTCCTCCATTGTACAATTGCTTGCATGTATATTCTATCACAGTTGGTGGATAATTACTTATCCACCAACTGGGATTCTATCTAGTGGATTGCAAACAGAACATAAGTAAACAAATAGAGCTGATTAATTTAATTTCTGTCTTAATTTGAACATGCATTTTCTCTAGTTTCTATTTAAAAGTAAACAATTAGCTGAATACCACCTTGACTTTTCTATTTTACTATCCGCCGTGAATAAACAATAACATTAGATTAATTGGCAACCCTGCATCACACGAAACACAACTGCGCAAACTCCAGTAAGCGATTCATTGTGGTTAACTCAATTACGTAAAAATCACGGGAGAAATCACGGTTTAAATGAGAAAATGATACTTTTCAAATAGTTTAGAAACACTTCTACAGTAAAAGATTTTTTTTTTTTAATTTCCTTTTCAATTAAAAGTGAAAAAGAAAAAAAAATCCCTTATTAAGAGTGAAAAGCAATTAATGAAGTTTGAAATTGGATTGATTACAGCAGCACCATCAACATGAACGTATCTTAATTACATTGCAAAATTCAGTTATAATCACACATAAAGCTGCTCGTCACAAACTTAAATTAAATCAATGCGAACAAGTTGAAAGCTAATTTATACACAGTAAACAAACCAAAGTCCATAGCCATAATGGACAGCGGCATCCACAACACAAACGAGCGGATCAATCACAAAGGCAACGTGATTACGGTTTCCCAAAATTGAATATCCCATCTTTGGGAGCTGCGCATGCTCGCAGCTTTAATTGGAATCAACGCGCTTTGCTTGCACACAGAACGAGCCAAATTAATTTCATCAAAATGTATATCCATCATTTGAATTAGTTCGGATTCCACTTCAATTTGTACTCTCATCTCGCACGCCAAAACAACTGGGCAAACAAAATTCACTGATCATTAATCAAGAGTACCGGAAAAAATTGTCTTTACTTTACATTATTCGAAGAAAAGTTTTAATTTTTTTTTCCTTTTTAAAAAAAAAATAAAAAATGAATGTTTGAATATTCATGAATGAAATATGGTGCAGTGCTAAACAAACTTAGGCATTCTGTCCACGAGGTATTTGTCGTCGTAAAATTCAGAGAACTGGCATTTCAAATTTCATTTTATGGAAAATGTGTAGCGATTTAACACAAATTACCGTCGTTTCACCTGAATTAAGTTTTTCCTCGCTGTAAATTAAAACATTCTCTTCGGTTAATCATTGCTGTCAACTAACATCGAAATGACAATTTAAAGCGCGCGATTAACCGGATTCATTTCCAGCGACTCGATTTATTGCTGGGAAAAAATCGTAAAAATCTCAATAATACTGTTATTCCAAACACCCGAACTCGAGCCGATAAATCTTCGTAAACAAGAGCAATGTCGAACGGCTCGAAGACATCAATTTAACTCGTGTCAACATTGTCAGCGAAACCCATTCCCGCAATCACTCAAAAAAACCACAAAAGGTGCGATTGCGAAAAAAATCAAAATACCGTCGTTTCCCTCTCAGGTATTCCTCGCGTGCACGCAATTAGTGACCGCGAATAAAGCATAGCTGACCGCCGTATGGTATTAACCAATAAACGCAACAATTGTAAGTCTAATGAATTCTATATTGTAAAGTATTTTTCCATTTTAATGACTTCAATTACCGATTTTTAGTTGCAAACAGATCCCTGGAGAGTGCATATAATCTGCAAAGTACCGTTAATGCTTTCATCTTGCAGCCACCGACTTTACCATGGCAAAGGGTGCGTTCGATTCAATCTTGTTTGTGTACAAACAGAATAGTAAATTGCTAAATGTCTGATCTAAACACCTTTAAGTTTAACCCCTCAACATAATCGATTATCGACCGGAAAAATGTCCCGCTACGGTCGAAATTGTTTTGGCCGCAATATTGAATAATTTATGACGTAAGCAAACATGAGCAAATGCCTGTATACACGACACCGAATTCTTTAATTCGCAGTCGCATGAATAAAAGTGAATCAATAAACATGTCTCGTGTACAGTCCCTATTCGTCGCTTGGCGTATAAAGCTTACGCGAACGCGCACATCAATTAGAATGTTTGCACAATTTCGCAAATTTAATCGAAATTGAAGCAACGGGAAAAACATATTTGTTCACGTTTGCACGTTTCGTTTACCTCGAGAAGATGGAAACTAAGGCGTCGAATCTTTTCGCTTTCGGCCAGTTTAGAGACAGACGAGTTAAAAGTTAAAACTGACTTGTGAGTGTATTTTATTGTAAATCGAGACTAAAGTGTAATTCGAAACTGCGTGCTTTAATAACAAACACAAGAGCAATCCGTCAATGCTGGACGTTTCGAGTGACCGCGCGAGCAAATCTGCCGCATACAGGTGAGTGAGTGACAGGCGAGTGTCGAACAGGGACACAATGACCAGTGGTCAATGACCAAAAGGACGAGTTAGATTTAGTGACGTGACCCTTATTGTGGCACATGCCCAGCGGACAGACGAAAGGGAAAGATGATGACGTCGGCCATTGGCCTCCATTACCCGACAGCGTCCGGTCATCCGTCACGACACTCTCGCGGCCACATTCTATTACACGCTTGGCGGAATTGCGAATAAAATTTACGATAAATCCTGGAAAATAAGAAAAACATCCACGCAAATCCTTTCGATCGAGACGCTTTTAAAACCTCGCTAAATCCTCTCCTTATTAAAGACATTGCAAAAAATAAGTCGTCGACCACACGCTGCGCCTAAAGCCAGAGCCAATTCGTTGCAAAGTAGGCTTTTAGCATGACACGCGCACAAAAGCAAAAGCATTCAAAAGCTAACGAGCGGCGTCTCCACTCAAATCCCAGTCCAGAACCGTGAACAGAATGACGGGCAAAGGAATGGTGGCGCGAAGGAAGGACACACATACACCCACACCCACATCCACACACAACATTCGCCAAACACCATATTTCTCGGCCTCACGACCGAATAAAGCGCGTCATAAACTGTGCAACTAAGGCATACAGCGTCCTCTGTGAGCTGACGTAGCTGGTGCCACGCTTGAATTATTGCTCGTATTCAGGTGGCAAAAGGAAACGCGACAACATAAAAAGAGGAAAAAGAAAAAGAAAGAAAAGAAAGAAAAAAAAAAAAAAAAAAAAAAACATAGATGCATCATTCATTTTATACTGAAGCTTGCTTTTTATTTTTTATTTTTTTTATTTTTATTTTTTCAAGAGCTTGTGGCAATGTGGATGCACCAGCCAACCAATTTACATCACTTTAATCTCCCTTGTTCATACTTTACATAAAAGTTTTAGGATTTAAATTGCGAATTGAGAAAATATCTCTGAAAAAGCACTTGGAAATTGCACGACCTAAACCTTAACGCATTTGAAATTTCCTAAATTCGATTAAAATTCAGTCTGAAACAAACGGTTCTGACGCAGAAAATGCCAAATCGCCGTATTCCTGTAAAACCTTAAGACTCAATTCTGTTTGGGTTAAAACAAAGGCAGCATGAAAGTTTAAAACCACAAAAAAAAAAATCTGCAGACACAACATTAAAAATTGAAAAAAGGAGAAGAAAAAGGAATGATCCTCGAAGTTAAAAAATGTTTTTTTTTTTTTTTTTTTTTTTGGTTGACGGTTTACATTTGACATAAGTTTGAAATTGCACTCAAAAATAAGAAATAAAAGAATCGGGCAAAAGCAAAGAAGGATTACCATTATTTATTGGGGGAAAAAAAAAGCCGCTTTGTGACGTCACGAGCAACAAAGTTGACGGTTTTTGGTTTCTATTTTTTTGTCTTGTCTACTGATATGGAATATAAGCTTCATCAATTCCCGCGACTGCCATGTTGAATTTTTGATAAATCGAGCAATGCTGATATATGGTCATTGATGGATTGTTTCGAGATTATGGATGAATTACAGCAAATTGCGTGGCATCGTCAAGATTTCCTCGACAAAATTGAAGATGCGTCAAACTTGCCTAATAAAGGAAAATAAATCCGCAATTTTCCGTCGAGAAACCGAGAAAAATGCAAACAATTCACAATAGATAAAAGACTTTTCCAACAAACGGCTAAGACCGTTCAAAACGGGCTTTCATTGAAGCATTGTAAATGATCCACAACTTCCTCCGCATCGGAAGTGATAACACTTCTTTAATACAGCTGGCTGCAACGTCAACTTATTAACGCAATGACTAGATAAATTTCCGCCACGCAAGTCCGGGATTAAATTGACAAAATATTGATTACCTTTCCACAAGAGTTACAGGGCCGAAAAAAAAACAAGAAAATTCAACAACAACAAACATTTTTCTTTGCCAACTAAAACCAACTTATCTACAGGAAAAAGTTGTTTACATTCACTTTACACAAAAATCTGTCTATTCACTGCACTTCTATTCAGGTCGAAATCAGCGATTAAAGTTGAGATACACTCCCCACCAATCCCAACTTCCCGTCCTCCTTTTTCGGCCCCCTAGTGCCCAATCTATCGATCAATAAATAATTTGCAACTTTTATTACTCGTATTTTATTGAATTTACTGTATTTAGAAATTTAATATTTCTCTAAGTGCTTCTTAACCAAAACCCAATCTTAAAATTTAATTTTTTATTTCTCTCAAAAAATAAACTTTTTGTTTCTTTTATTTCCAATTTTTCTTCTTTTTGGCCCTTCATTCAAGCATCTCCTTTTCCCACTTCATTTTCATTTGCATAGGCTTGACTCCACACTGAGTGTCTTTTTTTCCTTTCTTTCTTTTTTTTTTCTTTCTTCTTCTTCTTCTTCTTCTTCTTCTTCCCATACCCGTCTCCTTATACTTTTTCTTTATTCCACTCCCCCATCTCACTATCTCTTCTCGTCGAGTGTATGCAGATGAGATAGGACAATTTTGCCACCTTTTCTCTCTCTGCCTCTTCTCCCACTGACAGTACAAACCTTTTCCTCAGCTATGAAGTCAAGTTCTGGGTTCAACCTCTCATGAATTGCTAATTTCAATCTCCTTCTTCATGAACATTAAAGAAGCACCTCGCATGTGCTCGCTCAAGCCAAAGCAGCAGATCACTTCGCATTTCCAATTAATATTCTAATTTCAGAAACAAAAATGACGAGATCGGAGCAGCTTGATTGGCTGATTGGTTGATGGATTCGGGGAAAAGCGGTCACTCGCAGCCCGAAATTGCTCGACCTTCGAACGCTATTATTTATGGGTTACAAGTAGATCTCGCTAACAGAAGAGTTAACGACGTCTCGCCAAACAACTCCATCCACTTTGCCATTCCCATCTCGCCGCTGCTCTCTCCACCTTCCACTCAGCGCGGGCCGCCGTTGATGAGATAAAGAGAAAAAGAAGCTGATTGAAAATGAACGGTGCACAACTCCAGTCAATACATTTAAAGATTACAAAACCTAGAATCAAAAAACCATGTCTCGTTTCGCGTCGGTTTCCAAACTATTTAATTAAATTTGGAAACGTCCACAAGTTGCAGCTTCGAGAAACGCCGGGAAAATATGGAATCGGCGATGGACTCGCAAAGAGCATCATTTAGTGGCAATTATCTAATTTTTATCGTAATGTCTTCCTTCCACCGTATCGTTAAGTGAGCGAAAGAAGGCAATAAAAACAATGTGGCCATAGCACTAAATTGGGCTGGCTCGATCCAATATACGCACGCCAGCCAATATAATCACAACGGTAAAAGGCAAAGTGGTTTCCTCTCCTCTTATCCTTAGATTAATTCACATTCCAGCCACGACACAGTCGGTTGGTGTACTTATAAAGACCGCACCATCCATCGACAATGTATCCGTCGTGATGTACAGAGCGTAGCGACTAGCGAGCGAACCTGGCCGTGCACTTATTGAGGCTTGCGACCGTTTAAAGTATGCATGTGATCGAACCACTCAGTCAACGGGTTGACACGAAAAATTATTGATTTTTCATTAGATCGTTTTTGCCCACTTCTGGTTTTCTTGATAAAATTCACCAGCAGAGTTCGCTACAATCATGCAGGCCTGGTCCATCAGTGGAGTTTAGTGTTTATTAACTTGATTATGGTTTTCACTGGTCAATAAATTCCATTTTACCCCACCAACATGGGAATCTGTTTCCGTTGCAAGTGGAAACGTGACTGTTTACACTAAGTTATTTTTATAAAGTACATTCAAAAGTAGATTTAAAAAAAAATAATTAAATTAAAATTAAACAAATGGGAGTCGTTTTACTTGCATGTACCCTTGAACAGTATACGTAAAAAAATTTAATTTAAAAATTGGAAAACATTATTAAATTATCAAATTACAGTCCAAATAAAAAAGAAAGAAAAAAAAAGTTCCTTGACATTTTCATATTTTTCTTTCTTTGTACATGTATCGCACATCACAAATATGATGGCAGAGCGACGTAGAATATTATTTTCTTAATGTGTGTGAAAATTAACCACAGGTCTTCTGTCAAGGGAATGATGAAAAAATTAGCTTTAAGCCAAATGCACATGGAAAATTAAAGCTGAAGTGGACGTAGAAGAAATGAAACTGATATTTCATTTAGCAATCAGTCTTTGAGCCGAACAGTTAATATTTGCTTCCTATTCATGGCTTGCAGTTATCATTGCTTGCAACATACAGTGACAAAATGTCTGATGGAAACGTGGATGGCAGTGGAGATACAGTACATCTAGGTACATCTATCTGAATTTCTACCTCTGGGCTCAATTGCCAATCTTACATACGGTAACTTACATTTCTGAGAAAACAGGAAACGTTCATGTAAAAAAAGTTAATCTTGAAATGAAATATTGCATCTAACGCAAAGTAAACCTGCAAGCTCGCGATTCAGCTTTAGCCAATAGACATCCCGTTAATTTCCTGCTTGTTGTTTGGTTTCTTTTATCGCATTACTATTATTTTCAGCTTCAAATTACAATTCCTAAACATTATGCTAAGTTTTGAACCTGACATTAACCTAATTTCCTCTTTCTCTGTGACTTTCAGAGAATGCCAAAGAAAAAGGAAATTAGTTTAATGATTTTTTTTTAAAGCGAGCCTTTGTGGCTGCTTAAAATACCTGTGCGTACTCATAAAATTTGAAATCTTGCCACTCGAACAATGAATAGCAATGACGTAGCAGTCTCCACTTGTTTAATCTTTGCCAAATTCCTGACCCGGAGTAGCGTGATTTTACGTAAGGATGAGGTAGGTGAATCGCAAAAAAGAACCGAGGGTAAATAACGCAGTAGAGAATGTTCAATTCCTCTTTCGTTCGGTCCAAGTGTTTGCTGCCTAGTGTCAAAATTTGGAACTGCGCAGCCGACAGAAGACTGGAATACAAATGGACATTGTTTCTGCTTCTAGCTTTATGAAATTTGCTATACTCATTTACCTAGCAAATGCAATTTGCTATTTCTGTTTCATGAAAAGCAAACGTTGCATTTGCTCGCACATGCAAAGGTCGCTTCAACTGAAAAACAATTTTGATCAACTTAACCTTGCCAATTGGGGTTGGTTAAAATTTCCAACTCCTTTAAAATTTTAATATTCAACAAAGTGCACTCGTCCTGAGCGAGAAAAAAAAGCATCGCATGGTTTTAATCGCGCGATCAATGGCAACATGGAAGCCATTTCCTTTCTTCAAACCAACTAATCTCCACTGCCACCAACTTGATGACCTACTCTTGTCACAGGAAGAACTCAAAGACTTGGCACCGCACAAACTTTTGTGTAAATCAATTCAATTAGACGCAAATCGAGTGCAGTTAAGTTGCGTTCAATCACTCAACTTCGGCTATCGACCTCTCAAACTCGCACTCGTCCAATTCCTTCTTCCCATTTTTATCTAGCCTCAACCAAAAGAGATTCTCATAATCGCGCTTTTATTCACTTAATAGGAATCTTTCGCAAGCTGATAACCTTGCCGCTGACACGAGGTCGCCGGCAACCAATGACGTAACACAAGCCAACCCATAGAGAAGCCTTGCTCAGGGAATTCATTACGGGCAACTCGATTTAGAAATTAAAGAGTTAACGCCCATTCGACATCATTTAAAGTCTCTTAAAGAGGTTTTCGAGAGCCATTCATAATAGATGAGTAAGATTATTTCAAATTACAATCTCTAACGAATGCAGATCACTTGCAGGTTCCAACCTGCTAACATATTACGCGAAGTAAATCACCCAAATCTGCAACAGTCAAACCGCTTTGTCTATCATCGCCGCCTATTACCATAGTAATGCGTGCATTTTAGAAACGCATTTCTATTCATACTCAACACCACAGAATACTAAGAGCACAAACTGTCTTTGGTAACTTTTCCTATCATTTTGAATTCATTTAAAGAGAACCGCGCTAAAAATGCCCTTTCGTTCATTCGAACGGTACAATTCAAATTCCGTAATCCGATTGCATATCATCAATACTTAACTGGGAAATTAAATAATCGTTGATATCTTTAAAATTTATGTTAAACAAATAAACTGTTAATAGTCTTCACAAAATATTCGAGCTAGTAATCAATTATACTAACGTAAGAATACTATTTACTCTACTACAGAACTTTTCCTCAAACTTCCAAATTGTGGATAGCTTTACTTTAAGCATTCTAATGTATCATATTAATATACCTTAAAGGTGTTAAAGTGTAACGTCTTGAAATTATTTTGAATATCCTTAGTAATCGTACATCTTTAGGCCCTAAAGCAGAAATTCTGGGACAACGTCGAGGAATACAAATTTGCTATCTCTGAAGTGAGTTTGAGAGATTACTCCTCAAGCTAATAATGCACTCAGAAACTCCCACTTAAAGTGTAAAAAGTTTACTTTTTTTCTCTCTCTTATTACAATTTCAAACAAACGCGTGCAAATCAGTTAAAATAGAAAATTGCAACCTTTAATTATAACCTTTAATGACCAAAATCACGAGATTAAATCTACTGTAAAGCAACGATTATGTTATGTTATGTTATTACTAATTAAACTTTGGCGTGTTTTGATTGATCTTGGGTTAATTCTGGGATTAAACTTTAATTTTAACTGTGACCCTTGATGGTGCGTAATGAACTGACAATTTCAATTTATTTAAGTACATGTATTTGTCAAGGTGTACTGTACTATTGACTATAGAATCTACTACATATGAAATAAATTTGCTCTTAATCTTAATGTACAATAGAAGTGATTACTAAAGCATTTTTATTGTAATGTTGTTTATCCAAGTTCTAACTAAGTTAAAAGTTGTTTAATATAAATCATCATTAATGCACAAGTTCTTGTTTTAGATGTCATTCTATTTTTTTTTAAATAAATATTAACATTTAAAGAAAATAAAACATCTGACTGTGAGTTAAGTCTCACGAACTATTTGTAGAATAATACAAGTAACTGCCAGTATGTTACTTTTTAAAAAATCAAATAGACTTTGCAAAAAATAAAATAAAATAAAATAAAAATAAAATAAAATAACAGCAGTAATATGAAAATTAAAATGCATGGTAAAAACTTTTTGCAATCGGCTTACTTGCACTTTATATGCTAATGCTAAATTTGCACGGTATATGCAGTGGACTCATTCCCATTTTTCAAATGTTATTTTTGCAAATATTATTTGTGTGTCAAATTCAGCGTAAACGTGTTTAAACTTTAAAGGGTTGTAAATTTAAGCCTAATTAAATAGCACATTTTCAGTCTTGTTTTAATTAGCTTTTGATTGACTATCCATTAACATTCATCATAACAGACAAAGTGCCGCTCATGCGCAAAGCGGATTTATTGCAAGTATTGTAGCAGAAAAAGCGATGTAATATAAGTGTTAAATTGGTAAAAATTTATGAATTCTGACCTTATCTAACATTCAACCACAGAGTTATTGTAAATTCCAATCTTTAAAGTTGCACTCTAAAAATAAAAATTCAACAAAATCATGTTAATATTGGGATTTTACTACTTTATAATTAACATTTAACGACATCGTACATTTCCACAATAGTCAGCACTCGAGAGACGTTAAAACAACGTTCGAGCTCGGCTCGATCAGATCCACCAGCTGGTCCCTGCACGAAAACAGTTATCGATTGACCGTGAATATTCTAAACTCAGTTTCCGGTAAATGACAATTCCTTGGAGACGTCGGCGAACCAAATGATTGATTCAATGTCACTTCCTTTTTGACACCAAATACTCATTCGCAAGTAGAAAATGTGTTGCCAACTACAACAATAAAATATTTAGCACCATAATGGCAGCAAATTATGAAACATTAAAGCTATAATTTAGTTCGGAATTGACCGATAGAACCTCAAAATATCAAAGCAAATCATTAAACTTCAAAGCATGAATGATATAACCTTTTATTAGTTTTAACATAAATCCATAATTCAACAGTTACCAAACTATTTTCCTGCATGATTTATGAGCCAACATTCACCGGGTTTTCAGTGACTTTAATGCAACTAACTATTTAAGACCACATCGCTCAAATAAACATCTGCAACATATACCCATTCGTGTGGATATGAGAACTCTGCACTTTGGCCTTAAACAACTCCTTCACGTGTATTTTTAAGATTAGTCGCATTTCGCTCGATCCCGCAGTTACTCAAGAAAACATTAACGCAGTCAAATCTTAGATTGCCGCATTCGTAAATGGGGAAACTTATTCAGCTAAAGCGTTTATCCCCATTCTCCGGCCAGGTTTTGAACCTCTTTTGACCCTTGGATTTAAAGCCGGCGACGCAGTGAGTTTGTGCAGATCTGAGTTTGTGAAAATTATTTTCGAGCAAGATAATTCCCGGCGAAGTTTAATCATTAAGAAATTTGCATTCGAGTAAAAAGGTGGGAAAAAATGCAAATTCGATACTTAAATTATTATTATTTTAATTAAATCCACAAGTTTCGCTTGTCGCAATTAATTCGCAAACAAACTTAATCCTCTCTCTCTCTCAGACGAGTTTCCCCTTATTAATTAGCGCTTCGTTTTACTTTTTATTATGAATTGCACTGCTTAAACAGTCTCAAAAGAATCTACATTCTAGCTTATTCGTCAAGAAAACAAGGCGGAAAGCTATCCTCCAATCGATTGTTTGTCACCAATTTCAACGTGTATTCGACCTTTAGTCCGATATCGCTTTGAAGCATTACAAGTGAAAGATTTCCACGTCTAGTTTTTCTTTTGCAATACTATTTTTATCTTAAATCTCTCTCCCCTTATCGACCAGTTCATCATTTCCCAACAAACTTACAAGTTAGTAGCCACGAATGAACGCTACATTGGGCTCGAATGCAGCTTGTCTCTACCTCCATCATTGCTAATACATCAAACCCTTTCAAATCTCATCATCGTCTTTACAAGTTAAATGAAAACAACCTCGGCACCTGATCAATAAAATCTAATTTACAAGAGTTATGTTGTGTTGGCGTCTCCTACAGAAACACTGCATTTAAACATTCGAGTGCCCTTAAAGGTGTACGAATATGGGTACGAGGGAAAAAGGCAAGATGCTTAATGAACATTAAGATTGGGAAGATGCCAGAAAACGAGCTAATTTTCGCAAAAATAAAGAAAGAAACCGAGTGGAAAGTCGAGAAGCAACTAGAAAACATGGTTGCTACCATCACTTTTGTGTGCAGACATTGCAGAAAAGCGCAGCATGTGCAGTAGCAACTGCCAACTACACAAAAGCAGCAATTCCAATGCTCAAGCTCACTCATTCAAAAACCAGAAGTGAAATTCGTGCAGCTAATTAAGTACATTTTATTGGATTAAAAAAAAATTCAGAATTTAACTTTACAGAAACTACAGGTCTACAATATATGATTCTCCCAAGGCTCTGAGGTTACTTTGCAGAATTTAATTACGGTTGCTAAAAGAAATGTTATCTCTCAAACCGCTATTACTATTTAACTAGCAAAGACCAGATCGTTATTTATAACTGTAAAAATTTTTATTTAATTATTCAGTGCTCAGTATGACTCGAAGCTATCTAAACTTTTCTTTTCAATAGCGACATTGCGTGTAAACAACTGGATGTACATTAAGATGGCGGTATTAATTTGGTTTGCCAACATTTTTTTCTTCACGTGTAAAAGTGAAATAAAAATGTCTTTTGACTTTTGACTTAACATCTGCTCTTAACCTCGTTAGTAGCCTAAGAACAACACTAAAGATGTGCATTACTGTACATTCCTGAACTCCTTTTAAGTGTTTGAGAAATTCCTTCTCTTGGAGTTAAACTGCAAAAACGAAAAGTTTACAAATATAAATGATTTTAAGAAATTGTAAATTCATTTACTTCTTTTTGCAATGTTAAGACTAAATGACGTCACACACCAGTCAGCGTTCTTGCACAAGTCATTTCTCCCTAGAGAAAAATGGCCTAACGTCAAGTCCATCTCTTATCTCTCTCTGTAGATGGCACCGTTCCCACTGTTGACCATAAGCAAAAGGTCAGAAAGAATTGTTGTTTTTAAATTTGAAACGAGCCTCGATTCGTGCATGTTTACCCAAACCATCCATAATTACTTTTATTTCCAGCAAACGTCTGATGAAGCAAAAAAAAAAAAAACAGAGAAGGGAAACATGTTCGCGCGGAGCGTGCGCAGAAGATCAAGATTCAATCGTAAATCGCGCCGCGTTAACCTAAGACAGGATAAGAAGTTTTCTGGCACTAAGTGTAGAGTAAAAACATCGGTTCATGTACCTTAACTTCATTGATCCAGCAATGTTCTTCCCACACGCCCTAATGCGAATAGCACGGGCCATTTACGTTGGTGTGTATGCGTTGAAGATAAAGACACAGGGCTTTGCTAAGTCCAACGCACAACGACTCAGGTCAGAGGGCTCGTTGCGCGTTCTGTTTATGAAACAACTAGAGATGTTGTCGAGTGTGCCTCAGTTCAGTTTGGACTCTGTCCAATAAAATAAGAGACAAAAAGAAGAAAAAAGGGAAGGAAAGGGGGAGTGGGAAAGGAGACACAGCCTTTGGTGCGTGTAAACAGCTGTGATCGACTCCCCTCGGGGAAATGGAGGCGGAGGAATTCCTTCTTCTAAGGGTCAAATGAGAGAAACAACAATAAAATGTAAAATATTTGTAATTACTCTCATTTCAGTGTCGCGTGACATCTCGAGTAATAAAGGAAAGGAACAGAAGTGCGCTTCGTGAGTAAATTTCACGACATCTCAGGTGGGAAATGAGAAAAGCAAAGTTAACTGAAAAAGTATTTAGCCCACGGCAACATTTTGTGCATTAAGAATTCATCAAAAGGAATTTGCTTAAAAGTCTCAGACATCGTGCAAAGAATGTAATCCGCACTTATTATATTACAGTGTTTGAGGGCATCATTTTTTCCTCCTTCACCACCCACACAAGTTTGTTGACGTGGACGCGTGGGTTATAAAGTGACCAATTATACCCTCCTGAGGTTATTTATGCCCTCATAAAATGATGCGGTTTTAACCAGCTTGAATGTGAATCTATACCGCTACACTATGCAAGAGGTAATCTTTTTTCATTCGGCGAATATTTTTACATGATTTTGCCCAAATCACTGTTTACATTAACCTAATAGCTTAAAGAAGGGAAAGTGAGGCAAAAATTTTGTCGTGCGGTACATAAAGATAAATTGAAAAATCATCAAAAAAATCAGTTTGAATTTGTCACGTGACAGTCTCTATTCAATGCCATCTAGCGACAAATTAGAATTTAGCTTTTCAATGTTGCATCCGTGAGGGGGGAAAAAAAGAAAACAACAACAATAAACTTGCTGACCTAAAAGGCTATTTGCAACAAGTTTCAGTTGCAATGTTACAAGCGTCGTAAACACTGCATGGATACCCTAATAGCTATTTTAAAGTTGCTCTGACTAACATGAATTAACTTTATTTCGCTCGAGTTTGCAGCAATGCCAAAGCACTTGTAAATTATCAACAAATTTGCTTCTACATGGCCCCACGGCTAAAACAACTTGCTACAGTTAAATCAGGCGGAAATTCAACAATCCATTCACTGAGAAAGCTTGTTGGTCAAACCCCTAAATCAACACGAAACAAAAGTGAATTTTTAATCAATTCCCAACCCACACGCTTCGACATCCCTTTTTACTGCACATACTTTTTTGTGCTTTGAGTTTAAGAAAGTGAATGTTTGTTTGTTTGGATTACAATTTGAGTGCAAGCATCAACAAACCCTTTACCAGTGAAAGTGTGTATGTTGGAGGATAGGATGGAAGATAGGCTAGGTCTCTTTGTTATTCGAAAAACGCTCTTTCGATCAATAATCCAATGGCCCCTGCCATTCACACTTCTTCATATTAATATAGGACGAGCAAATAAAACAAAAAAAAATTGAAACGGTTGTCTCGGGAGTTTGAAAAAAGAAAAAGAAAAACCTAAACTTTTATACTTTTTTTTTGTAAGGGAGAGAAATGTTTAAATAAACTCAATCTTTTTACCCTTGGTAGCAACAAACTCGGGCAGAGGCCATCCATCGAGAAAAGAAGAAAAAGAAGACCCGTCGTCCTTATCAGACTCCAAGTCAATGCTGCTGTTTATGTTCATCCATCTGTATCACTTTGATAAGAGAAAACGGCGTCGAGCACCGTCTAGTAACGGATTAAAAAAAATAAAAACTTAACCAGAACTTGAAAAGTAAATAAATAAATTTATGTTGCTGTTGTTGTTGTTGTTGTTGTTTTTTTTTTTTTTTTTTTTTTTATGTACCGGTACTCGGTAAATAATTTTTGAAAAAAAAATTATGTTGCTCACGCCCTGTGATTAATTCCTGAAATTCCAACGTTATGAAGAGAATAAGAGATGAGCGTTCGTGATTTGTGTTGAGGGGGGGAGGGTAGAGTAGAAGCAACTTCTTGTACATTCCCCACCACTCTGGAATTTAATGCCAACAATTTTTCAAAAAAAAAAAAAAAAAAATTTGGGGAGGAGTTTACAGTTTACCTATGTCAACACCACTAATCTCGTGCTCGGAGCCATTTTTTGTGGCAGACGAAGACGAATGAGAGCCATTGCACGTTTTCAACTTTTCAATGAAAAATTCCCTCGGGAGAGGAAAAATAGAGAATGGATGGAACGAGAGAGAGAGAATGACGTCGTTTTCTTCGAGTCTTTGGCCAATATCTCAGCCGCATCGGAGAAATCAATAAAAGAGTTGCTGGCGATCAGCACACTATCAACTTGGTCATCTGGAAAACCTTCGAGCTCACGGCCTAATTAATTAATCAACCCGCCTCCACTTGACCACATCTACACCATTATTCCTATTCTCAAATGTTGCAACCGCAAATGAAGTTCATCAAATTGGGCATCACACTTTATCGCCCTTTTCTTCATTTCCAAACCCACTGCAATTACCGACTCATCGTATCGCAGCCAACTCTTGCATCGACCACTGTAAAATCGTACAATGCACCATACGTACTATTACAAAGCAATGCAGAAAAGATTGCACAGTCAACACTCTAAAATGTCTTTAAACACGTTTCTACACGTCAAAAAGCCGGTCAAGTAAAATTTAGTTATTTTCACATACAAAATACCTAGAAATATGGAAAATAGTCTACTTCTACATACGTATGTGCAAATAGGATATTAACTATTTCCACAAACGTGCTTTAACTTCCGTTACATACGTGAAAACAGCACAGTGTGTTTTCAGGTACGTGCAAGGAAATAAGTGCAAGATATTTCAACATTTTTCATGTGGAAATAACTTGCAGCAAAATTAAAAAAAAAATAAAAATAGAAATAAATAAATAAATAAATAAGTAAGTAAAATAAAATTAACATTAACAAACAATGGAAAAATGCGCTAATCTAATCTTGCGACAGAGATATTTTTGGTACCGTGTTTGTATGATAAATAAAACACGCTATCGGTATGATTAAAACGTATCGCATCATGTAGCAGACGAAGTCATCCATGGCTCTTGAGCATGGCAGTGCAGTCGCCCTGAGATCTTAGGCGCCAATCATATCACGCGTTCGATCGGATTTAAATTAACGGATAGTTACTCACCATCGTCCTAGTTCCGAAAAGCTGTGCAGGAATCTCTTTGTTAGCGACGGTCTGTCTGGTCGAAACGGTATTTCGATATCTCCGTTCGGAGTATCCATGTGCACTATCTCGGCCATGTTTACTTGTAGTGAGAGGCAAAACACGAAAATGGCACACTTATAGTTTTCGCAGCATCCGCTAGGACTCCCCGTATCCAATCAGCTCGCACGCAACGTCCAATGAGAATCGGCCAATGCAAAAAACAGTTCGCTATTAAGTGACGTCACTCAAAAGTCTGACCTCTGTGGAATGAAGTTCGAAATGAGACGTCATCTTCTACTCC